>BQNB010022419.1:46371-63025 GCA_026074375.1 Tanacetum coccineum | reverse complement strand
AAGCTACATAGTTCTTCAGGGGTACATACTTTAGTGACTAAGGAAGGATTAGTCATTCATATGCTTGTAGAGAAGAAGTATCCCTTGAGAAAGAATGTACTGTTGCAAATGCTGAAATTAAAGTTGGAGTCTGAAGAAGACAGTACTATGGATTTAGAATTGATTATGGTTTATCAATGCACCATGTTATGGCAATGAAGCATTGGCTAGTCCAAAAGCAAACGGTATTTGGTAAAGACAAATCAATTCCGTTGATGGTTGACAGTTTACCAAAAACTGTATGGTAATTAACTCACCATGTTGTTAAATGAAGAGTTAACTATCCCAGAGCAAATGGCTACTGGTAAAGGAACATCAAATCCGTTGATGGCTGGTAGTTTGCCAAAAACTACAAAGCCAACTTAGTTGGATTGTTGCTGAAAAGATGTTGCTGTGTTGCTGAGAAGACAGTTGCTGCTGAAGAAGGATAGAGTTTAAAAGATCAAGAGATGATAAAGTGTTTGGATACATCCTCTATAAACTTAAGAAGATAAATCTGAAGAAACATGAAGATAAAAGAGTTCAACATTCATGTTTAAGGGAGGATTGTTAGGATTTATGTTTTCCTAACTTAGTACCGACGGTATAAATAGTTAGTACCGTTAGTTATAGTTAGTACTGACAGTACAAAGTGTTAAGTACTGCTCAGATAGTTAGTACCGTTAGTAGAAAATAGTTAGTACCGTTTAAGAGATATGTATGAGATATTTTAGGAAAAGATATGTATGCGTTTTGTAAGCCTGTTAGGGTTTATCCTTAGTCTATAAAAGGATCCCTCTTGGCATAGTTAGAGATACGAGCTCAATATATCTCATACAACATCATATCTCAATAGTTAGTAATCTGTAATCATTCAAAGCAGATTAATAGAAATTATTATTTAGTCTCTCATTGTTCTTCTTAGTACTTGTGTTAAGATTCCGCATTAACACATAGTATTCATAATCATTGTTTCTACATAGTCAACTGTATTTATACATCTTGGCTATCATCCTTAATAGGCTGCAGAGATCTATTCAACAAGGGACTCACAGACACGCCGTATCTTCCTTGATGGATACGGCGTATTGGTTGTCAGAACATTAATTTTTAAAATATCTCTATTTAAGCTCTAGAATGCGCGCCTTTTGCTAATATTCACCAAGTACTCTATAATTACTGCAAATATGAACAATTAATTAACAATTCTTAGCAATAATTATACAAAATAGGTTAATTACATGGGATAAATGATGCTATAAAATAGACGTTATTTGATATCATCAATATGTTTCCATGATACGCCGTATCCATTTGTGGGGCCAATTTTCTACATTCGTCTCTCTAAGTTTTCTCTCTTGTTTCTCTCTCTAAACTTCTTCCATTTTTCCTTCTCTTTCTTCTTGTATTCGAGCAACAAGTAATGAAGTGAAGTGATTAAGGGTTTACCGACATTTGTATCAAAGAGCCTAGGGTGTTTTTATAGTGTTTGATTTATGGTTAGATAAAATATTCGTGGCTTTTTTTTCTTTACTTTCAATTATTTCGGGTCGAAAAAGAAGAACAAGAAAAACCATGGTTTGATTTGATTTTTCGTGGCTAAGGTGTTAAGTTGTGTACTTTTGTGCTTAAAACAAACCCTTGGTTATTTTTTCGTTTAGTGTGTTCTATAAATTTATTCGAGGCTCAAAGGGTAAAATCGAGCTAGTTTGAAGTTTTATTCTGTCATGCGTTTTGACAAAAGTTCTTGTTGAGTTTTGACAAAGTTCTTTTGCCGTTTTGTCAAAGTCATTGCGTTTTGATGCAAGTTCATTGATTTTGACTCGTGCGTTTTGATCATGTTTATGCTTATTTGGACTCGTGCGTTTTTGATCACGTTCATTGCGTTTTTGATCGTTGCGTGTTTGTTTAAGTTCATTGCGTTTGACTCGTTGCGGTTTTGATCAAGTTTCATTGCGTTTTGACTCGTTGCGTTTTGATCAAGTTCATTGGTTTTGCTCGATGCATTTTGTCTAAAGGTTGCGTTTTGAAGACCATCATTGCGTTGTGACTACAACGTTACTCTGCCTTAATTTTTTTAAAAACATTGCGTTTTGAGTTCCAGACGATTGCGTTTTGACTTCAAAGATCTCATTGCGTTTTGATTAAAAGATAGTTGCGTTTTGACGAAATTCATTGCGTTTTGTCCATTGAAATCCCATGTTTTGAAACCCTAATTTCCCGCATTTGAGAATATATATTAATCATCGTTTAATCAAAACATCACATCAAGACAAACAAACTTCATGGACTAATAAAACGAACTTTGGACTTTAACTTGGACTTTAAAGGACAATTAATTCACAACAAACATAATCAACAAACTTTAACAACAACAATTTACTTTTACAACGGTTTTCTCATCGATTTTGTAAAAATCCTGCGAAAGGAACTCAATGTCTCGGTTAAAATCCAACTTGTAAAAATCCCGTGGAAATTAATTTACTTTCAATTATATCACAAATCCAATCAAACTTCATAAACAATTAGATCCTTTCACTAATCATTATTCCCACCTTCATAATTCGTCAATCGTCATCATGACACTCAATTGTAATCTTCCGCAACTGACAGTCAATGATAAAAACCATATTGGCGCAGGTTCAAGGGTCGTCCACCAATGCTTGCAACAGGTCGATATGCACAATGGCGATCACGGTTCTTACGATACATTGATCAAGACCAAATGGTGATGCACTTCGGGAAGTGTATTCTCTAAGGCCCTTACACTTCAACGATTGTACAACACCAGCTGTTAATTGACAACAGATGATTCTCCAGCAGTTCCAAAACAAACAACGTCTAGCTGTTACGTAATTGACTCCTGAGAACAGAGCTCTTTTTGAATCAGAAAAGGAGCGATTCATTGATATTGATGGAATTGGAGATGAAATATACTCTAACTGTGAGGCTTGTCAGACAGCTCATAGAAATGTGGGAAGCCATCGAAAGGCTACAACTAGGTGAGCTCAAATCAATATTCAAGTTGTCAGTCAAACTTATTTTGGAGTTTGTCAATTCACCTCGCTCGATGGAGAAACTATTGAGTCTTTCTACACAAGATTCTACAAAATGATGAATGAAATGATCAGAAACAATTGACAGTCTGCAACGATGAAGTCAATGTTCAATTTCTTCATCAACTTCATACAGAATGAGTCAAGATTTATCAACAATTGTGAAGAAACAACACAATTTGATGTAGTTTCTACCATAGCTCTTTTGGGACATTGAAACAATACCAAATGGAAGTTAATGAACTCCCGTGCTGATAGAATTAACCAAGATTGCTACACCCTTAGCACTTGTTGCTACTGCTCAAACACTCATGACCTCATTATTATAAAACATCAAAACCTCACTAATATATGCACCCCCCAACATCAAAAGATTCACTTCCAACCAGCATCTCATGCAACTAAAAGTACAAAGGCAATGAGATAGCCAACCAAATCACACCACCCATCTGAGTCGCTTCTGATGATGAAAGTGATCCCTGAACAAGCTCACGATGGATAAGACATGCAGAAAAAATTTGGCTCTCATTGCCAAAGTACTTCAAGAAAACTCTAACAAACCTACCAACAAACAACATCAGTACTTCCTCAAACACCATGATAAAAAAGATTGTGGATACTACTCCAAGGTAAAAGATGAAAATCAGACAGACTGGACAGTTTGAGAATCAGAGGGTAGTGAATGTTGTTGGGGCTAGGGAAACTGTAGGTGGTCCAGTAGTGCAACAGTTTGGGATACAGTGTTTTAACTGCAAGGAATTTGGTCATTATGCTAAGGAATGCAGAAAGCCAAAACTGGTTAAAGACTCTACGTATCACAAGGAAAAGATGTTGTTGTATAAACAAGTTGAGAAAGGTGTTCAACTTTAAGCAGAGCAATCTGACTGGCTAGCAGATACGGATGAAGAGATTGATGAACAAGAGTTGGAAGCACATTACGGTTACATGGCAAAGATTCAGGAGGTTCCTAATGCAGACTCAGGCACAGATGCTGAACCATTTGAACAGGTACAATACGATACTGACGATAATGTGTTTGCCAATCACATACAACATTTTGACCAATCTGAATCCATTAGTAACACATGTGCAGTGGAAACGGGTGATAGTAATGTCACTCCTGACTCATCGGATATGTGTGATAATGATATTCAGGATGACCAAAATGATGTAGAATGTGATGATGAGCGTGTTGCACTTGCTAATTTAATTGCTAATTTAAAGCTTGATGTTGATGAAAATAAAAAGATTCAAAAGCAATTAAAGAAAGCAAATGCAACATTGACTCAAGAGTTAACTGAGTGCAAATCTATTCTTGCGGAAACTAGTAGAACTCTAGGAGAATCTAATAGTATCCGGGATAGTTGTTTAGTTGCACTTCAAAACAAACAGACTGAGTTTGAGAGGTACAAGGCTTTTAATGATCGTACAGTTGACTATGACAAACTTGAACGTAAGTTAAATGAAACTCTAGGACTATTAGCTCAAAAGGACATTGACATACAAGAAGGTTTAAAAGTTAAGGCCTACGAAATTTCTGTTGTCCAAGCAAAACACGATGAATTAGTCAAACAGAGTCTTTTAACTAGGTCACATTACGAAGGTCTTGTCAAGGAGAAAACAAAGGTAATAACGGATTTGAAACTTAGGGAAGACAAAGATATTGACAAAATGATTTCAATGGAACACCAAATAAAATTTCTGAATGAAATTGTTTACAAACGAGGTCAATCAATCCAAACCATTCAAATGTTAGCACCCAAATGCTCTACATTTAATGGAAGACCTACCTTTGCCAATCCAATGTACCACAAAAAGGCTCAATATGAGCACCCAGGTTTGTATGCGATCACACAAGACCAATCTGATCCAGCAACCAGACTCATCCCCGATAGTGAAGAGATTCTGACTCTTGCTGACGAGAGTCGATCTAAATTGAATAAAGACTTAGTCAAACCATTTGACTACACGAAGTTAAATAGTCTTTATGAAATTTTCAAACCCCCAACCCAGCATTATGAAATTCAGTTCGCACAGGCAAATGAAATAAGAAAGAAAATGTGGAGAAAATCATTTGTAAAAACAAAACCAAATGTTTTCAAAAACATAGATTTCTTACCAGTGTCTAAATCAGTAAGCAAAAGTAGACAAGCATATAATGTCATGACAAACAACATTAATCATCTGAGCGAACTCGTCAACCAAGCATGGGTAAAACATTCAAACGACCATCTTTATCTTCGACACCCAACTGCTCAAGATATGGAAATCTTAGTTAAGAAATGTTTGATGCCCCTTGCCCTTAAGACTCAGGATGATAGTCTCGCGTTTATACATGAACTTAAGAAAGAAATGCATGCAGATTTAAAGTACGTTGAATCTCTTGAAGATGAACTTGATGAACTTGAATCTGATAAGGCAGAATTTTCCAACATGTATGATATGCTTTTGCAAGAATGTGTGTCTAAAGATGTTATGTGTTCTTATTTGCAATCTTCATCTGATTTAGATGAGATCACTGAATTACAATGCTTATATCTTCATAAAGTCAGGGAATGTGACTGTCTTGCACAAAAGCTTTCTGAACAAACTGAATTTGTAAGTAAAGAGATTTACACTGAGCTTTTACAGAGTTTTGCTAAATTAGAAAAACACTCAATTTCTCTTGAAATCGCTTTACAAGAATGTCAAGAACAACTGAAAAATGACACAGTTTGCAAAGAAAAGGCGTCAAATGTATTTCGAAAGGAACGTGAACAATATTTTGAAATACAAGATTTGAAAGCTCAACTGCAAGACAAGAACATTGCAATAAGTGAGTTAAAGAAACTCATTGAAAAATGCAAAGGAAAATCTGTGGACACTAAGTTTGATAAACCATCTGTTGTTCGACAACCAAATGCTCAAAGGATTCCAAAACCATCAGTTTTAGGAAAACCGGCTCCTTTTTCAGACTCTCTTGAGAGAAAATATTTTGCAAAGAAAAAGTCGGTTTTAAAAACTAATGAGTCAGAGGGTTTATCAAAACCAGTCACTCCACAGAATTTGCCTCAAACAGCAACGCAAGCTGTAAGAAACACAAATGTGATTAAACCAGGCATGTATCGAATTGCAAGTAGTACAACACAAACTAGAGCACCACAGTTGACTCAGACTTCTAGGAATACTAATCCTCGCGTATCTACATCTACAGGAGTAGCTCACAAAACTAATGTTAGCAGACCACAGCCTAGGAGCAATCAAATGAAAGATAAGGTCGTGCCAAACACTAGTCATGTGAAGTTTAAGAAGACTGAAGTAGAAGAACACCCTAGGATTTCTAGTATTTCTAATCAAACAAAGTCTGTAACTGCGTGTAATGACAGTTTAAATTCCAGAACTTCGAATGTTAATGCTGTTTGTGCTACTTGTGGAAAATGTGTGTTTAATTCGAATCATGATGCTTGTGTTTCTAAGTTTTTGAATGACGTGAATGCTAGAACTAAGAAGCCTAAAGTAGTGCCTATTAGTACTAGGAAACCCAAAAGTCAAGCGAACAAATCTGTTGCAACATACCGTAAGAAAACAGTTGCATCAGAATCCACTATCACAAAATCCAAGAGTTACTATAGGATGCTATATGAGAAAACTAATAAGGAGTGGAAATGGTGGATAGCACAACAATGCCCATCAGGATATAAATGGGAGACAAAAATGAAATGGGTACCTAAAGTTAGGAATGAAAGTGTGCCAAAAAGAGTTAGTTTTGCCATAGATAATGTATCTAGGATAACTAATGTCTTGAAACTCACAAACACTTTAGGATCCAATTTGTCATGTATTCCATCATCCTCTAATTCTCTTGCAGATTGTACAACTCATCCTATTCATTGTTGACTCGGGATGCACAAAGCACATGATGGGCAATTTATCACTGCTGTGCAATTTTATTGAAAAATATCTGGGTACTGTTCGTTTTGGAAATGATCAATTTGTTCCAATTCTTGGTTATGGAGATTTAGTTCAAGGAAATATTACGATCAACAGGGTTTACTACGTCGAAGGTCTCAATTATAATCTTTTCTCGGTTGGTTAATTTTGTGATGCGGATTTGGAGGTTGATTTCTAAAAATCTACGTGTTTTGTTAGAGATCTTCAGGGAAATGATTTATTCACTGGTAACCGTGGATCTGATCTCTATACAATTTCTCTTCAAGAAACAACTTCATCTACTCCAATCTGTCTCATGGCTAAAGCCTCACCAACTCAAGCATGGTTATGGCAATCGAAGGCATTCTCCATCTCAACTTCGACAACAGTAAACCTTCTTTCAAAGAAAGATTTGTGATTGGATTACCAATAACTGAAGTTAGTCAGGGATCATCTATTGTTTCTATCTTGTGAAGTGAAGTAAAGCAAAAAAACGAAGCGCATTCAGTCAAAGACTGTTCCAAGTTCAAAGGTCGGTTGAATTTTGCTTCACACATGGACTTATGTTCCAAATGCGGGTTGCTAGGCATCAATCGGGAAGAAATATATTCTGGTAATTGTCGATGACTACCAAGATTATACCTGGACACTCTTCGCTTACGTTCCAAGGATGAAACACCAGAAGTCTTTAAAAGAATTTCTCAGACGATTATCCAACGAATCTTCAAGCCCTAGTAATTTCAGTTTTCGCACTGACAGAGGCACTGATTTCTAGAACAAGACACTTAATGCTTTTCTTTAAAAAGAAGGAATTGAGCATCAAACTTCACTCCTCGAACTCCTGAACAGAACGGCGTTGTCGAAAGACGGAACCGTACTCTCTTGAGGCCTGCTCGAGAACGATGCTTTCAGCTTCAAAACTTCCCTTTATTTCTTTTGGGCTGAAGCAAATCACAACCGCAATGCTATACTCAAAACAGATCAATCATAATCCCAACTCATGAGAAAACGGCTATCACATCATTAATGACAGAAAACCCTCAATCAAACACCTTCACAAATCTTTGGTTGTACATGTTACCTAACCAAGATGGTGAAAATTTGGATAAGATGAAAGAAAAAAGGGGATTCATGCTTTTGGTGGGATACCTCGTCCCACTCAGTCAAAGGGATATCGTTATACAACAATGAGAACAAGGATGATAGTTGATATCCATCCATCACAGATTGTGATGATTTTCAAAGAGATGACTAAGACGTCCAGTTGCTAAATGACACTTCAGGCCTCGTTCCCCAACGACAAAAGGCGTCAGATTATGACAACCCTGACCCCGCACCAGAACTACAAAATGTTTATCCTTCAGCAGATACAACAGTTCCATCACAACAGGAGTTGGATCTTCTTTTTGGTCCTTTGTACGATGAATTTTTTATGATGGTACTTCACGGTGTCAACAAGTCTTCTTCTCCCACTAATCATCTGTTTTCCACAGACACACAACCTTCAACGAATATTAAAAACCTACATCAGAACCTCAACTCCTTACAAACACTACAATGCTGAGGAAAACAACGATAATCAAGCAGAATTTACCAATCCTTTCTGTAATCACCCGTACAAATAGAAATTTGCTGAGCTCTTCCTCACGCAATATTGGTAATTCAAATGTGCATACCTTCAATCAACCTCAAGATTCTGAATTACCGATGGACAAAAGATCACCCATTAACCAAGTACGGGGAAATCCATTCCACGCCAGTGCAAACAAGACGACAACTGCAACTGATCCTGAAATGTGGATATGTTCGCAACTCAGACCGTGAGTATTGTTGAACCGAAAAACCATTAAGGAAGGCAATGGCTGATTCCGCATGGATAGAAGCATGCAGATAACTTCATCATTGACAACTACAAGTCTGGGAACGTCGTTGACAAACCTTTTGGCAAGAACGTAATCAACTAAAGTGGTTATGAAAAACAAACAGGATAAGACCAAACTGTAATTCCGCAACAAGCACGACTTGTAGCCAAGGGTTATGCCTCCAAGGGGGAGGAAAGAGGGTATTGATTTCGATGAATCATTTGCTCGCAGTTTCTCCGCTTAGAGGCTGTCAGATCTTTGTCGCATACGCGCACACAAGTCTTTTCCAATTTATCAGATGGACGTAAAAACGGCATTTCTTAATGGTCCACTGAAGGAGGAGGTTTATGTTGCACAACCAGACGGATTCATTGATCCTGATCATCTAGACAAAGTTTGTCGATTAAGGAAAGCTCTATATGGATTGAAACAAGCTCCGAGAGCCCTGTATGATGAACTCTCAAAGATTCTGTTTCCAACGGTTTTTACTAAATGTGATCATTACCCGACCCTATTCACGATAAAATACGGGGAGGACATTCTACTTGTGCAGATTTACGTTGATGACATTATTTTTGGTTCCACAAACCCTAAATTTTCAAAACGTTTTGAAAAATTAATGCACGGTAGATTTGAGATGTCCTTAATGGGGGAAATGAAATTCTTTTTAGGCACTAATTCAGAATCCACCAATCCCCACGAGTATTTATATCAATCGAGGCCAAATACACTTTAGATAATATTCTGAAAAAACAATGTATGGAAAAAGGACAAAGCATTGGTACACCAATGGCTACGAAACCTAAATTAGATGCAGACTTGAGTGGTGAACCCGTAGACCAAACTGACTACCGTAGCAAAATCGGGTCACTCATGTATCCTGACATCTAGTAGAACCAGACATAGTGCAAGCTGTATGTTATTGTGCAAGATATCAAGCAAGACCGACTGAAAAACACCTCAAAGAGGTTAAAAGGATCTTTCGATACTTAAGAGGTACCATTCACATGGGACTCTGGTATCCGAAGGGTTCTGGCTTTGATCTAACAGCTTTTTCAGATGCCGATCATGCCGGTTGCCTTGATACTCGCAAAAGCACTTCTGGAGGAATACAGTTCCTAGGTGATAAGTTAGTCAGCTGGATGTCAAAGAAGCAGGACTGTACTGCAATGTCATCAGCAGAGGCTGAATACGTGGCGTTATCTGCAAGTTGTGCTCAAGTAATGTGGATGCGGACACAGCTTCAAGATTATGGCTTCACCTACAACAAAATACCGTTGTATTGTGATTCTCAGTCAGCCATAGCAATCTCATGCAACCCCGTACAGCACTCCCGTACCAAGCACATCCATACTCGGTATCATTTCATCAAAGAACAGGTTGAAAACGGAATAATTGAACTATACTTTGTCAGAACTGAATACCAACTGGCTGACATGTTTACTAAAGCCCTTCCTGAAGAAAGGTTTCAGTATCTTGTTAGGCGAATTGGTATGAGATGTTTGACTCCAGCAGAACTGGAGGTTCTGACAAAAGAATCTGCTTGATACTTCATCAAACATCAACATGTACATATTTTTGAAAAGAAAAAATACAAAAATATAAAATTTCAAAAAGAAAATACAAAATCAAAAAATCAGAAAATGTTTCAAAAAAAAATATCTTACTCTGACATCTCTTGAATCGATAACATGTTACGTACCAGAAATGTTGATTAAACGACATTAACCGGGGCGTGAATGAATTTCGAACATGAGTTTCAAAGGTTTTTCAAAACATGTCATTTCTAAGTTTTCTTAATGGGTTCATTATGGTGCAAATATCATACTTAACCCGGACTTCAAAAAAAGGTAAAGCTTTATCTATAAAGATAACTTATACCAACAACGAGAAATTCAACGTTTCTCGCGTCGTTGATCTTTCATAAAATGACATTCAAAAAGTTTAAGCTCTAGAAAAGGATAGTGTTAGCATAAGTGGCTTACCTTAAGAGTTGGAAGAGAAGTCTTCTACATGATATTTTTTTCAAAATGTTTGAACACTAATTTTTTGCAAGAATTTCATCACTGTTCATGAATCTTCAAAATTGTGTGTTCAACACTCCATCTTTCAAGGGGGAGTTTTTCGAAAAACAACATTTAATGAGTTTGGATACATCATCTCACGACCATTCTTATGTATTCAAACCATTCCCAAAAAGTCTCTTATTAACAACAAGATAATGATGACAATTCAATAGAATGATTTGTTATACAGAATGACTAAGTGTTTTCAACCTCAATTTTATGCATCGACTTTACAACTTAGGTACCATAGTTTTTTGGTGTCAAACATATGTAAAAAGTGAGGGGAGCAAGATGACACATTCCAAATAAATTCATGCCTAAAAAGCTTCAACGAATTTTTTTTTTTTTTTTTTCCCATGGCCTTTCCAAGACAAATTTTAATCACACAGTATTTCAAAATCAAAGTGACTTAGAATTTAAAATAAGGGGAGAAATGTAATTAAAATGTGATATAAAAGACTCAAAGTGCTATTCGGAAACGGTTTTATGGTTATGATCTTATACCCTACAACATCTTATTTCACGACGATTCTGAAGTCATAAGGTGGTAAGGTTAGGAATTTGTCCTATGATCCAACCAGAACCGGAGGGATCTACCCAAGGACACTCCATAGTTAGTAATAGCAGTCCTTAGGTATGATTGGAGATGAATGTGTATAAGGGAAGAATGCCGACTAAGATTGAGCTAACACTGGAACAATCACAACAAGGTGTTAGTAATGACGTCTTGGTAAGCATTGAAGGGGTTGAAGAATTAAAAAGAAATGTATGGATAAAGGGTGAAAAGAAAGAAGCCCTCCACACAACTTAGGTAGAAACCTGGGTCATACAGTATGCTGTCATAATCACAATGTTGATTTGCTGACTATTTGGAGACGTCAACATGGACCCAGTGATGCAATGCCCAAGACCCTTTCCCCCAGCCATCTCGGTTTCTCTCAAAAGAAACTTGTCTCATTTGTCCACGGAGATCACACGACTTTCTATTGACTTCTCAATTCCAGTTAGTTAAGTATTGAATAGGTGGCAGTCATGCACCATCCGTCCGATTACTAAAGTACCAAAACACTAATCGAGTCTAGAGCCAAGAGGATCATCAAATAAATCTTATAAGGACACATTACATGACAAACACTTGTTGAAACATCAATTAAATTCACAAGCTGTTCACAAGAGTCCTAACGCATTAGACCTTGTGAATTGCCAGAACATTCAGAGTGATACTCGTATTAGTATTCTATAATTGACGAATGTGGAAATCCTGCTTGAGCTAGCATCAAACAAGCTCTTGGTAGGTGACTTGCGAGATTCTATATGAATCGAACTTGTGTTAACTGGAAAGAAACGATGGTGCGATTCAATGTGAATCAAACTTGTTCCATGAAAAATGAATTGACGGCTTAATCAGAAATATAGTAACTATCTGAAATCACTCTTTACCAGTGTTGTCTGCTTTGAGACGTTCCGGTAATGAGAACTAGCAAGCATGGTAAATCTAATACAATATGTGTTAGAAGATCCTACGCTTTGAGCTGGAAACCCGTCAAGGAGATTCTTTGAGTCCTACCTAATCACAAGTACAGACGAGCATTTATACTGTAAATGACGGATCCTAAAAACGTAACCGGAGGTTAATCTAAACCAAATCCGACGAATGACAAAGCCATATTCGCCACAACCCTTTATGCTAACTGTTTTATTTCAGATACATAAAGATGGAGATGATCCTTATTCCAGCTGGAGTCCGAATTCATTACCACATGCTCATGCTCAAACTACAAAGACATACTATAAGCATCAAGAATTAAAGACAAAGACTTCCGCACAAACTCTGATATACAAGATCTTCCTTCAAAGATATCAAGTCTATCAAGGGAGATTGTTAGCAAGCTTTCAAGATGATGCAAAGTATGAGCATGTTGGTCAAGACACAAGATCGCAAGGTGGCAAAGACGATCAAGACAAAAGGATAAAGATTTAAAGATCTCAGACATAAAGACGAAGTCGAAAGACAATGACAAAGGCTCAAGATCAAAGATCACAAAGCATGAAGGAACAAGCCTACAACGTAGACAGAGACAAAGATCACAAGAGCTTAACGACAAAAGCAATCTCATTAATCTCATGAAGGAGTGTCACAATGAACTCACTTCGGGGGAGATTGTTAGCCTCAAAATAATGAGTCGAACAATGGAAGTTCGTTCATAACTATATTAGGTCTCAGTCATTAAATAATTATACGTTGTAATAGGCTACACGGGTAAACGGGCTCTTAAATGTAATCTAACCGGTCACGTGTATCGGGCGAAAGCCCAAGTAATCCCGAGCCCGGCCCGTAGAAATACCAAGGCATGAAAGCCTCTTGGTATTAAGTATAAATACCCCTCTCCAAGTATGGAGAGGGGGTTGGTTCTCGTTAATTCTCATTTGTAATTTGGCAAGTAATCTTCCATCTTTTTCTTCTCTCTACCTTTCTCTCTCTAACTTCTCTCTAAACTTCTTCCATATTTTCTCATCTTATTTTCTAGTTTCGAATAAGAAATCACTAGCTACATAAGAAAGATCCGGAGGTCGGGGAGGATTGAACAAATGTTTAGCCATATTATTAGAGAGAAAGGAAAAAGATGGGAAGAGGTGTGTGTCTTGAGAGAGAGACAAGAACACACACTCTTTTTACAAAATGAATCCTCACCCCTTCATGGAAGTATGGAGGGGGTATATATAGGTCAAGACAAGGGACACTATACTATCTTAACAGTTATAGTCCCTGTAGTTCTTGCCTAATGAAAACTAATGTAATTCCGATATGTCACCATATTTTAAGGCTAACAATCTTCCCCCAATATGTGGACATATGGAATTACTTACAATGTTCCTATCTTGTACAAATACAACATAAATAACGTCTTCCAAAGCGCTTCCAAAGCTGAAGATGTCTTCGAAGTTCTCCTGGCTTTGAAACTTTGTACTCCAGCTTTTACTCTTCATTTTCGTTTACTTTTACAAGGAACATTAAGGGTATAATGCAATGAACTTGATTAAACTTCCCCCAATTCATGCAGCATGTCTTGAAAAGCTTTCTTCATAGACTCCTTTTTGGCGAAGTTTCTGAATCAGCTTCCCCCCAAACCAACATCCCTATCTTAAGCAGGTTCTGAAACTTTGATGTAGCTCCAACCATCTTCTACTTGTCATCGACGTGCACAGCGGAATTTGTAGAAGTCAAACCACACCAACGACCACTGCTTCTTGTCATTAGGGCTTGGTGAATATTCGTTCGGGGGTACATGCGAGAAATCAGCAACAATTCTTCTCACATATGCATAATACTTCACAAACCATACTAAGTAAGATAAGATCAACCTACTTCCCCTTGGAAGTTGACACGGTAACATCAAAGTCAACTAAGTCCCGGATGTACACATTTTCCCCCATGATGGTTGCGAACTCTCGGAAGCATCATTGTCGTGTACGTCCATATACTCGAGAAGTTCTTGTCATAAGCACAAATCTTGATTTACAAAAGAATCATTACCATCTTTGACTTCACAAACCGTAGAGGAGTTGAAGCAAGAATCAAGAGCACTTGGTATAATCAAGGTCTTGTGAATGAATGTCATCGAAGAACTTTGAAGATTTTGCTTAGACTGTGAAGTATCATTGTCTTGGAACACAAAAATACCTGTGAGAAGTGCTGATTACATCTTAACCTTTAAACTCTCTGGCTAACTTTCCAACCTCGTATTCTGTCAGCTATTGTTGTAATCACTTGGTGAAGTAAACCCGATATACCAAACTTGAAAATGAAGTAAGATTCCCTAAATTTGTTACTTAAGCTTGCACTGTTATTGATTAAAGAATGGTGCAGAAGAAAGCCTCTAAGTACCCTATACCCAATCACAAAGTATATGAAAAGTACAACACCTCTTGAACATCCACATCTGCATCTGCGTGTGACACTGAGTACTACAACGTAACTCCTTTAAGTGATAGATATAACCTATGAGTACTACAATGTGACTCCTTACATCGGGTATAACTAGATAATCCAAGTCTCAATCATAAACCGTATACGTTCAAGCAAGTCATCAATCGATAGATTAGGTTTGAAGAAAAGAGGTAGAAAGTAGAAGGAAGTCTCGATGATGAAATAAGTAGACGCCTTTGTGAAACCCACTTTCCAACTTCATCTCAAATGATGGGATTTACCAATCAACCTTATTATTTCTTGTCATCGTAGTCGAATCTCTAGGCAGTTTGTCGGTTTAGTGAATCTTTATTCGGTCTTTTCTACAACTTTGGTCCTTCATGTTTCCATCTTGTTTCATTCGTGTTTTGTCTTATCAACTGAAAATATAATTCCCAACAGATTTTACAATTCTATGATTTAAACCGATAAATGAATTAACGGGATTTTACAAAATCAATAGAAAACCGTGAGTGATTTGATTCGGAATCAGCGACGAAAAATTCCAAAAAAAACTGAAAAATGTCAATAAATCATAGAAAACGATGTTTTTGGCCTTCGAAAAATCCTTAACCAGCTAAAGGGTGGTTACAGCGTGATCCGTCTCGTTTTTCTCTTCGATTTGAGAGGTCACGGGCCTAAAACGGACTTACGGATCAAAAGTTATGGCCGTTTTACTGAAACCGTTTTCGTCACGCAAGATTGCTAGAAAAAAAATTTCGTTCGGTCCAAAAATTTTTCGCTCGTTCGATTCCACTCGTTCGATCAGCTCGTTCGAACCGCTCGTTCGAACCACTCGTTCGAACCTCTCGTTCGAACCTCTCGTTCGAACCGCTCGTTCGATCAGCTCGTTCGAACTGCTCGTTCGAACCGCTCGTTCGATCCTCTCGTTCGAACCTCTCGTTCGAACCGCTCGTTCGAACTGCTCGTTCGAACCGCTCGTTCGATCCTCTCGTTCGAACCTCTCGTTCGAACCGCTCGTTCGATCCTGTCGTTCGAACCTCTCGATCGAATGGCTAGTTCGATCGTGCTTGTTCGATCGGTGGCTAGTTCGATCCAAACAAAAACCGCTCGTTCGATCCTTGAGTTTGTCACTCGTTCGATCAAACAAAAATGAAACTCGTTCGATCAAACAAAGATGAATCACTCGTTCGATCAAAACAGAAAAACCACACGTTCGATCCAAAGAGGAAAGTAAACTCGTTCGATCCAAGTGAAAAAGTCCCTCGTTCGGTCCAAACTGAAATCCTCGATCGATTGAGTCACTAATAGCACAATCTTTTCGACCTCGCGTTTTTCTTAGCCACGCACAAAATAAGCACTACGCAAAGCTTATAAGCCAAGGAACAACGCCGAACCAATGAGCTCATAAAAAATCGAAATCACTAACACAACACACTCGAATACAATACACCCCCGGTTAGCTCTTGATACCAATTGTTAAAATAAGAAATCACTAGCTACACAAGAAAGATCCGGAGGTCGGGGAGGATTGAACAAATGTTTAGCCATATTATTAGAGAGAAAGGAAAAAGATGGGAAGAGGTGTGTGTCTTGAGAGAGAAACAAGAACACACACTCTTTTTACAAAATGAATCCTCACCCCTCCATTAACAGTTATAGTCCCTGTAGTTCTTGCCTAATGAAAACTAATGTAATTCCGATATGTCACCATATTTTAAGGCTAACATGTATGTATACATATAAAAATATGTATGATTTCGTTGTTACGATGTACGCATTGTTGATCGTATTTAATACGTGTATTATAATAGA
>BQNB010022419.1:3161-45586 GCA_026074375.1 Tanacetum coccineum | reverse complement strand
AATAATTAAGTTGTCAAGGGATATAGGAGGAATTCTTATAGTAACAAGACTATTAGAAGAGAGAAGAAATGTTTAGGAGTGAGAAGAATCATCTATGAATTTAAGACAAGACGTATGCGAGATGTGAGGACCAAGGTTTGTATGTGAGGGGATTTATTATGAAGTGATGAATTGTAAGTCTATCGATTGAAAGGAATGTGTTTGATAATGAGATGCATTTCATTATGAAATTTACTTGACTCTTGAAAACATAAGCAACGATGCTTATGAGTGTTGAGATATGAGGATGACCCATTGATCTATAGAGAGATATTGGGTATAGGTTTGGGTATGGAGTAGACGTCAACTCGTAGCAGAAGAGAGGAAGTGTTAGGTTATGGAATTAAAAAAGATTAATGGTATTACAAGCTGCTACCGGCGGTCCCAAATATATCTGGGGGCCGCCAGAATAGATCTGGGGGCCGCCAGACCGCCAACAGGAGGAATGTTTGGGAAAATTTACGAATTTTTCAAAAAGAGTGATATTTTAATTTGCATTTCGCTAATTAAAAATACTTAAAGTACTTCGGATGAAGTAGTTAAGTTGTCACGACACGGAATGGAACACGGACTAGAATCGAAACTAGAAGAAAAGAAGAGAATGATTTATGGAATGTGTTCCATCATTCCTAAACCTTGACGAAGATAATTTAACGACTCACGCTTGAGGGGTAAAGAAAGAATGACGGTGTTATCTTTAGACGCAACCTTTTCGATAGAGATGTTTCCTTTTGGACATTGTCCCGAAGGAAATGGTGACGTATCTTCGGTGTGTTTCGTACGCGAAAATAATAATAATAATAATAATAATAATAATAATAATAATAATAATAATAATAAAGAAGAAAACAAACAAAGATAGAGACGACGAGCTTGACAATGTCAAGACGGATGGTGGTTAGCGTACGATAAACTATACTCAAAAAGTTATGTAGCTCTTCCTGAGCATTGCGAATGTTCATAGAACAATCACACGACGAGGTATACGGTTGTCTTAAAGGTGGTAGCGGAAATAGTGGAGGAAAGAGATTAGCCATCTCTATGGTTGAAGAGGCGTGGTTGAGTGAGAAGGAAGAGGTGTGATCGAAAGACAAAGAGTGTTTTCGTCGAAGAGAGATAATGTTTTCGTCGAATAAAAAAAATGTTTTCATCGGAGAGAAAGGATGTTTTCGTTGAAGAGAAAGAATGTTTCGTCGAAGAGAAAGAATGTTTTCGTCTAAGAGAAAAGAATGTTTTCGTTGAAGAGAAAAAATGTTTTCATCAAAGAGAAAGAATGTTTTCTTCGAAGAGAAAGAATGTTTCGTCAAAAGGATAGAATGTTTTCGTTGAAGAGAAAGAATGTGTTCGTCGAAGAGAGAGATGTTTTCGTCAAAGAGAAGAGGAGTTGTCGTCGAAAAGAAAAGGAGAGCGTTTTAACTAATGTTGTTAAAAGGCTTGAATAGGGATTTTCAGATATGACCTTTAACGTTTGCGATTGCAAGTTAAAGATACTTGAATATCTCGGATGAAATATTTAAGTTGTCAAACCTACTTGGAAGGGTATTAGATTTGCATCTAACTTTTCCGTGACAAAGAGTGGATTATTTGGAAGAAAAGGAGATGGTGATTAAAGAAATGTGTGAAGGAAGACTCAAGAAGATTTAAGACCATTTTATGACTCTTTTGAAAATTTAGATTAGTGACCCGGACATGAAGAAAGATATTCTAGTGTGAGAAAATATATACATAGATGTATAAGACATATAGATATAAGCATGCAAGTTTATCTAAGCATGCATCAACGCAATAATCAACAAGTTTAATGTGTAAGACTGTATGACATCTAAACCTTATTTATCATACATTAACCTAACATAGTGTAGGTGTACAATTAACATGTCAGTTATGTAAGATGACGCAAACAAAACATGATAATTTTAAATGTAAACAATCATGGGTAAAACATGTTAGGCAATTTAGCATTTAGGAGCATGTGTTATTTAGATAAACTAAGAGATATTTTATCTAAATTGCTAGAAAAAGGCAAACGCTTTTACAACAAACATGCATTCAATAGCTAAGCAAATAAACATTGAGCATTAAGATAAACATGAAAGCATATAACTGCATTACGTGGGAGCACGTTATCATCTTGAAATTTCAAATCACATATGTGAAATGCATATAGTCTAGATTGACCAAGGGGAAACCTAATTTCTACTTGCTTAGTGTGCACTCCTAATGAAATACAAAGTCTATCGATGTAGACTATCATTAGGCATATTTAAGAAGAGCCATTTAATCAAATTAGAGAATAATTATGAGACTATCACTAGTGGTGCTTGATTCGTAGAATCTAACACACGTAAAAATATAAAATATATAGTATGATGGAAAATTACCAATTTGCCCTTGAGGACAAAGGTAAAAAGGGAAATTCTTCACAAATATGATATTATATAATACGTATGTTAACCGGGAAGTATGATTCCCCGGATCGTATCCCAAAGAAATGTGAATTGATACCCTCGATTTTTTTTATTCAGTTTGGACATGTTATGAATGAAATTTCAACTTTTGATTTGATTTTCTATGACTAAAAAACAATTAAAACAAATAAATGCAAGTAAAAATCACTAAACACGCGGACGAAAAACAGAAATGACAAAATAAATCCTAATTAGCACCTTAACCTAGAATTTGAATTAATAATCTAATTATATGAGTAAAAATAAAAAGATTTGCAAAATTTGAAAACTTAACGATAAAATTTAAAAGAAATCACAAAAACGAATAACGGGAATCGAAAACCGAGCCCTAAAAGCTAAAATGCTCAAAAATAAACCTACGAGAGTCAAACTAATTTTCCTACGTTCTAAATGATAAAAGAAAATTTTCTAAAAAATATTTATATTTTTTTGATTATTTTTCTATTTTTTATGATTTTTTAAAGTTTTTAATGAAAATAAATGTTTAAAAATACTAAACGAACTATAAAAATTCTAGAAAAATTACAGAAAATAGCTTACACTACTTAAAACCTAGGAAAAATAAGCTTATAATCATAGCTTATCAAATAAGCCACGAAATAAGCTATAACAGCTTATTAGGTCTAAATGAGTATAAAAGTTAAATTGTGTGAGAGTCTAACGGAAAAGACCTAAGGGCACAACGGTAGTGAGTGTGGTGTGTGTGGTGTGTGTGGTGTTATAAAGGGTTGAAGTGTTGAGGTCGGGGGTTCGAGCCTTGCTCACCCCCGATTTCCATTTCCCCCTTTTTTTTAAAAAACATAAAAGAACAAAAGATATTAGCACTTGAAAATAAAGCATTTTTAATAAAAGAAACTTTTTATAAAAAAGCACTAAATAAGCTGTTAAACGCTTATAAACTAACAGAAACTACTTAACAACTTATTTTTTTGATTTTTCTTAAACTAATTAAGCTAGAAGACTTATTAAGCTAAAATAAAACAATTAAGCTATAAAATCTAAATTATAAAGCTGATGAACTAATCAGAAACTAAATAAGCAAGGAATAACTAAAAGACTAAATAAACACTTATGCAAAACCAAAAACCAAAAAGGCCCTAATAGCTACTTTGAGCTTAAAAAATAAGCTAGCAAATAAGTACTCTATAAAATAAAACTTGGTTTTTCTAAAAACTTGGCTTAAATTCTACTAGGAAATGCTTTTCAAAAGAGCTTAAAGCAGCAAGAGCTTATTAAAAGGAGCTTGTGAAAACAGACAGCAAGCTCAACATGTGCTGAGTTTTTACTTAATAAAAAGACAAAAGGCAAATTTGCAGCTTAAGTTTTAATGACAAAATAAGCTAGAAATTTAAAACTAATTGTAAATATCTAAACTATGGCCTATAAGCTATCTATTATCTGAAAATCAAAAGCTAACAGCTAAATTACCCTAATGAAACTTGAGCTTAAAATTGACAGTTTGTCTAATCTAACTGCTGATGCAGTTGACAAATATAAGAACTACAACTTTAAAACCTATTGATGCAGACCTAATAAACTAACTTAAACACTCTTCAAAACACAAGCAAAATGCAAATAAATAAATTTAAACAGCTAAATTTAACAAAAATATTTAATGAAAATATAAACTTGACAGATAAGAACCTATATATAAATCTATCCTATGAAAACTCAATGAAACTGAACCTAGCTTTTTAAACTTACTTAAACAAACTATAATCAGGGATTAAGTCCATAATTTAAAAGCCAAAGGGTCTCTAGCAGTACTATGCCAAACACCCCTTTAAAAACATTTTGATTCATTTAAACTTGAGAAAGTAAAATCTAGTGATTAAAACTTAGATACCGATATTGAACAACTTATAAAACCAACATAAACATGAAAACAAAAAGCAAATAAGCTAGAAACTAAGTTATACTAACTATGCTAATATAGTTTTTTGGTTTTTATTGATTTATAAGACAAATAGAGTAAAACTATGGTCTAACCTACTTAAGCTGAAAACACATAGCAAAACATAATCAAAAAGCACAATATCAAAGATATAAGCTCAAATAAGCTAACACTTAAACAAAATAAGCAGTTTTAGACTAGTAATTTAAGGACAAAAGAAGTAAATGAAAACTTACAGTAGACCTTAGCTAAACAAAGGTACAGTGCTCAAAGAGCTTTGTCTACATCCAGCTTAATCCTTTTGATAAGCTAGTACAGTCCTTGAAGCTCTTCCGTTTTTAGCTTCCCTTAAAAAAACAAAAACTCAAAAGTCCAATAAGTCAAAATACTGAAACTGATTTTAAAGCTTGAGTAGGTTACAACTTATTAGAGCTCAATTACAAGCTTATAGACTTGTAAGAGCTTATGAGAGCTTATTAAACAGTAGCAACAACATTTGATTATAGTAATAGCTTATAAGTAAAAACAGGTTATGAAAACTAAACTTATGATTTTATTAATGTTTAAATCGGATTACAATACTTGATAAATGGAAATAACAAAGGCTTAAGAAGAAAACTACATTTAAACTTAAAAATTACAAAAGCTTTTTAACTCTAAAAAAATGCAGGAAAAAAGATGATGATGAGTGAGTGAGGAGCTCGTATTTATAGTGTCCTTGTGAAGCTTCTAGGTCCTGAGCTAGATAGATGCTCCCATCAATCTTGTCCTTTCATTCCTTTCAATCATTTGATGAACACTCTAAGCCGTTGGATCACTTTTGAAGGGCACACGGATTGCCAACGTGGCAATCCGTGATGTGACAGCTTGTGTGCTTCCTTTGTGAGTACAATTAGTGCAAATATCCCTTCCTCTTGTGCTTTCATGCAAGTACGCGTGTCATTCTTGGTGGGTTTCAACCAATGAGAAGCTTGTGTGACGTTTCTCTCTGCCAGCTTGTTTTTTAACACATGAATTACCCATCTTAACCTTCAATTATCATTTGCCCTTTGATTTGAGGAGAGAGTAAAACGAAAGAGACGGTGAATAGTAACAACAGGAATTCCCGCGCCTTTTCTTTTATAAAAGGGTGTTTGATTTTTACCCGGGTAATAACTTGGGCCGGGTTATAAGGGATTTGGGTCAGGATATTGGATTTGGGCCCGGGCTTGGTTTTGGATTTGTTATATAAAAAGTTAACGGGTGTTAACTTCTATTAATAGAAGTTAACACCGTTAGGCTTTAAGGGCTATTTTTGCAATTTGGATTATCTTGAGGGTTGATTTAGAAATTTGATGGGTTTTGTCTTGTTGTGACTTTGACCAAGGGTTGACCACTGCTGACTTTTTGACCTTTTTGTAGAAAACTTCCGGCTCTTTGTGTGCTCTTCCGTTCCCGTGTTCGTGTTTGCCCGGTTTTAACCGTTTTCTTGTGATTTTTGCAATATCCGCACCTACACAATCACAGAGACAAAACAAGCAATATTCAAGCATTTAAAGCACAATTTTGTCTTTTTAGGGCTATTTTTGATATAAAACGGATATGTGTTTTCACACATATCAAAATTCCCCAAACTAAGCGATTGCGTGTCCTCACGCAATATTATATGCCTTATAACCAAATACCTCAAAACTTCCCCAAACTAAACCTTTGAAAAGTAGCAAAGATTTTTGTGGAAAAATTAAGAAATCACAAGTTATAAAACACCCCTATTTCCTATTTTTCTAAAACTTTTTAATTAATTAATTAATATTTTTTTAATATATATATTAATAATATAATTGAGATTATTTCGACTTTCGTTATTTCCATAACTGTTAGGGATCATAGAACAAGATGCATTTCGATTCCGAGAATGCCCCAAAAAGGATAAATTCATCGTTCCCGACTTTTCACTTATCCAAACCAAGCTTAAAACGAAATCACAGCTAAATATCAGTAAGGATGCTAACACTACTCATATTTGCAACTTGTGAACTTTTTACTCCCGACATTTATTATATCTTAAGTGAGTGTGCTATCTTGAATTTCAACCATGGATCAACTTTTTGCAACATACTATGCTTTACGTTCCACCTTAGAATAATGAGTTTAAAGGCGAGATCATCCCATGTAGCGACTTTCGTCTCGGCACATCCCAACCTTACGGCTAAGTGACCAGGCTTTTGACACCCCACAGAGACTAGTATCGGGACTCACGGACCTTAGGTTTCAAAAACTCTCAGGTTTCCCGGATATTCATAGCTTATAAAATAGAATAGTCAAAGTGCAAAAGCATATTTGAATTTAACAAAAAGAAGTCAATTTATTAATTCACACTTAATTATTTAGATATTTATGCAATTGTAACCCTCGACCTTTTAGAAGGCTGCAACATCGGTTGTGAGCCGGCAAGATGCAACAAACTTTTATCAGTCTCGGATCTTTATTTTTACTATGGGCTTTCTTTAGAAGACTACCACATCGGTTGTGAGCCGACAAGAGGTAGTAAACTTTTATCAGCCCACAGCTTTTATTATTATATTTATTTTTTATCATTTTATCATCATTTTTTTAGAAGACTTCTTTTTGAAAAATTCAAGTATAAATTTGAACTAAGACTAAAATTTTTGCTATATATATTACATAAAAATTGTTGATTTAAGTTTAATTTTCAAAACAGCACGTATATTAATCCGGTTAAGAGCTTATGGGAGAAAAAGCAACAAGTTACATACATGAGCTCTTAGGATTTCCAAATAATCCTTGTTTAGCATCCTACTCATACTTAACTCTATCATTTTTCGTTCTTCGCAAATTAGCGAACGCTTAGCCTAAAAGTTAAGGAACAAGCTAGAGCTCAACACGCTCGATCGGGTCAAAATTTACTCTTATTCTTACCCAGCAAGAAAGTCAAAATTATGACAAAAACACTTATTTTATTTTTGAAAATTTTTAAAATTTTCATATTTTTGAAAATTTTGGTGGGAAAACGGGGTACGTGAGAACAACGGCAAAAAGTAGGCAAGATCATATCGAAGATATACTACCCCATACTAAAATCAAACATTGTCCTCAATGTTTCCTAGCCTAAGACTTAAAAACCCCATACTAGAATTCAAAAAGTCTAATGCATAACTCAAACATGAAGAAAGTATCACAAAAATCTTAAGCCGTTTATTAAGTGTGCTATAAGATAAATGTTAGACGATAATAATCTTTAGGATATCGGATTTCCCCAAACTAATGGCAAGCAAAGGCTAGGAAGCTCGAGTGGACCGGGACAAAACACCGAACACGAGAGTCTTCAGAAAAGTTGGGTCTATCCTGCAAACAATCACAAGTACAAACAACAAACACAAAGAACGGAAGAGTACAAGCCTCCTCACAACACATTAGAAATAAGAAAGAAAAATAGAAAATGGATAAGCATGGGGTGCCTCCCACGAAGCGCTTTGTTTTTGGTAACCGAGTCACATAGCTTGACTCGATCCCTGAATTCATTCGTCCTTAGGGAGAGTGTGGAGATCCTGGACTTCCTTTGGTGGTAAGTCCCCTCCGAAGTAATGCTTCACACGATGACCATTCACCTTAAAGTTTGGACCATCAGGTTGAGATAACTCAATGGTTCCGTATGGAAAAACTTTGGTGATGGTGAAAGGTCCTGACCAACGAGTTTTAAGCTTTCCTGAGAATATCTTTAGACGAGAGTTGAAGAGCAAAACTCGATCACCAATATTAAAAATGCGGTTTTTGATCTTTGAGTCGTGAAGCTTCTTCGTCCTCTCCTTATAAATCAAAGAATTCTCGTAAGCTTGATCACGAAGCTCATTAAGTTCATTCAGTTGAAGCTTCCGGTGATCACCCGCGGTTTTAAGATCGAAGTTAGCATGTTTTAAAGCCCAGTATGCTCTATGTTCTAACTCGATTGGTAAATGACAAGACTTTCCATAAACAAGCTTGTAAGGCGTACAACCAATTGGTGTCTTGAAAGCAGTACGAAATGCCCATAAAGCATCGTCTAATTTGTCTGACCATGAGGCACGGTTTTCTCCAACCGTCCTTTCTAGAATACGTTTCAAACCGCGATTTGACACCTCCACTTGACCGCTCGTTTGAGGGTGATAAGCTGTAGCTAAACGATGAGTGACCCCATACTTAGACATTACTTTAGCAAATTTGTCATTACAGAAATGGGTCCCACGATCGCTTATAATAGCTCTTGGTGTTCCAAATCGGGCAAAAAGAGATTTTAAAAACTTAACTACAACTCTAGCATCATTTGTGGGGAGCGCCTTGGCTTCAACCCATTTTGAAAGATAATCAACAGCTACGAGGATGTATTTATTTCCTCTTGAAGATGGAAATGGTCCCATAAAGTCTATGCCCCAGACATCAAAGATTTCACACACTTGGATGGAATTTTGAGGCATCTCATCACGTTGTGAAATTTTTCCCTGACGCTGGCATGAGTCACAGTTTTTGACTAACTCATGGGCATCTTTGTAGATTGTGGGCCAATAGAAACCGGCATCAAATACTTTTCGAGCGGTGATATTGGCACTATGATGGCCCCCGGTGGGTCCTTCATGACAAGCTTTGAGAATATCAATAGCTTCTTGCCCATGCACACACCGTCGAATGATTTGATCCGCACAAGTTCGAAAAAGATAGGGATCGTCCTAGAAATAATGTTTTACATCCTTAAAAAACTTCCTCTTTTGTTGAGTTGACATTCCTTTAATGATAAAATTCCTCGCATGGAAATTTACATAGTCAGCAAACCATGAGGTACTTTTACTAGAAATAACTCCAAGAGTTTCTAAAGGAAAATGTTCATTAATGTTCTTGTTTTCTAACACATCCTTATGAGGATTCTTAAGTCTAGATAAATGATCTGTCGCGAGGTTTTCAGCTCCTTTCGTGTCAACTACTTTAAAATCGAATTCCTAAAGAAGGAGAACCCATCGTAGCAATCTTGCTTTGGCATCTTTTTTAGCAAATAGGTACTTAAGGGCGGAATGGTCCGTATATACTATGATTTTATTCATGATGAAGTATGACCGGAATTTTTTAAAGGCGTACACCACATCTAACATTTCCTTTTCTGTTGTGGTGTAGTTCGATTCCGCCTCGGTAATTGTTTTGCTTGCATAATGTATCGGCCTAAAGTGTTTCTCAATTCTTTGCCCCAAAACTGCACCTATGGCATAGTCGCTAACATCGCACATAAGCTCAAAGGGCTGGTCCCAGTCGGGGGCAATCAGAATTGGAGCTTCGGTTAATTTCTTCTTTAAGGTCTGAAAAGCTTGAATGCATTCCTTGGAGAAAATAAAATGAGTGTTTTTCTCAAGGAGATGTGTCATGGGTCGAGAAATCTTTGAAAAGTCCTTGATGAATCTACGGTAAAAACCTGCATGTCCGAGAAAACTCCTAATACCTTTTACGGTAGTTAGGTGAGGTAATTTAGCAATGACGTCTATTTTGGCTTTGTCGACTTCTATTCCTTTCTTTGAAATTTTATGTCCAAGTACGATGCCTTCTTTTACCATAAAATGGTTTTTTCCCAATTTGGAGCTAAATTAGTGTCTTTACACCGTTTAAGCATCTTTTCTAAATTGGAAAGGCACGTAGAGAAAGAATTTCCAAAAACTGAAAAGTCATCCATGAAAATTTCCATTGTCTTTTCAATCATATCATGGAAAATAGCCATCATACACCTCTGGAACGTGTCTGGTGCATTCCATAAGCCAAAAGGCATGCGACGATAAGCAAACGTTCTGTACGGGCAGGTGAATGTGGTCTTTTCCTGATCTTTCGGATCGATTGGTATTTGAAAGTAACCTGAGAAACCATCGAGGAAACAATAGTATTCATTTCCTGCGAGTCTCTTAAGCATTTGATCCATAAACGGTAAAGGGAAGTGGTCTTTCCGGGTAGCTTCGTTCAACTTATGATAATCAATACAAACTCTCCATTCTGTTACAAGTCTTGTTGGTACTAACTCATTTTCATCATTGGTCACTACGGTCATCCTTCCTTTCTTTGGCACACAGTGCATTGGGCTTACCTAAGGACTATCTGAGATTGGGTAGATCAATCCAGCATCAAGAAGTTTTTCAACCTCTTTCTTAATGACATCATGGATCTTTGGATTAACCCTTCTCTGATGTTGGACCGCTGGTTCATAGTCTTCTTCCATTAGAATTTTATGAGAACAAAATTCTGGGTTAATACCCTTTATGTCAACACCCTCAAATCTGAGTACGCAGCAGAATGTTGAATATCCGAGGGTGTTACATTTATGGATCAATAGCACAAATTATTTTTTTTTTGAGAACCGACTACTAAAGTATCATTTGAAAAAGTTATATTGGTTTAACAAAATACTTGTTTGTTACATAAGCCCATTGGCTTCATTGTTCAAAAATGTAAATAATGAGTTGGTTTATAACAATTGTCTCATAATCGTAATAAGACCCAAATCTTAATGTTGACTCTTCAATTATTGACTTCTAATGTATCAGTCGACCCTCTGATGCTTATTGACCTGAAAAAACATGCTTAAAAAGTCACATAAAGTTGGTGAATTCATAGGTTTGTGTAATAAACAATAAAGGACAGAAAGATTTCCAAGTGTATGGTTTAAAAGCAACACAATGCAAACATCATTAAAATTAATTACGTTTTTTCTAAGCTCATGAACACTGTGAAGCTCGACAGTGTGAATGTAAATATATTGCCAATGTATGGCCATTTCTGAATGAGTTCTAACCCGAAAACATCCCAATTGGACATGGTATACGTTCGTTCCCGGTGATATCTAATCACCCGAAAGGGGGATGGTCGTCAATCCCAAATATATCTTACCTTATAACACATCACGTCACAATCCAGTAATTGACAGGTTTATGATAAGGGCTAGTGGGTTATCGCTACTTAGGCAAAAACACGTAATCCTTGTATAAAATGATACACTTACGTCCCAATTTGTAAAACAAAAGAATGTCTTCACCCCAAGGATTGTAAATCATTTAAATAAATTGTAAAACATGGGGGCTATGAATACTGAATGATAGTCCTTGGCAAGGTGATAATGGATATCCAAGTTATGATCACCGTCAAACCCTTAAGTAAATACAGCCAGTCTTAGTCTACAAGTTTAGGCTAAAGAACTCAATGTAGAAACTACAATAAATTGCTTAGTTTTATATTAAATACTGTTATCAATTGCGTGGTGGTGTAGTGTTTTAATGTATTTGAAAATTAATTGATGGCTCTTAGAAAAGTATCGATATTCCCTCGATCTTGTTACATGTTACATTTATTAATTAACTATATATATTTAATTAAGTCGTGGGTTTAAATTTAGGTTATATTATGACGAATTATATAAATTGCCGATCGTTTGAGCGTTCACAACATCACTTTTTTTATAAAACATCCTTTGAGTTTCTTAAAAATACAAAGCAACTAGCCCTTGGGTTTCATAAAATATAATTTAATTTACATTTTAACCCCCACGTTTGCATTAATTACACTTTAGTCCCTAAAACTTCTATATAAGGTTACATTTTAGGTCCTTATAAGTTTGAAACAGTCCCTAAGTTTCCAGAATTGACAGAAACAGTCCCTAGGCTTGTTAACTTTAGCAATTTACAGTTTTGACCCTATAGTTTCTAAATTTACACTTTTAGTCCTCCAACCTTGTAAAAATTGCATTTTCATTCCTATTAAATCCCAACAAGTGGCATTATGTTCAATTATGTCAAAATAAACCATATAAGCTGCCATAGCTTATAAATAAGCTCTAACGAGCTTATTTTGGCTTAATGGGCCTTATTGGGCCCCTTAAAGTACGTTAAGTGTTCTAAGGGTCCAATTATGTTTTAAAAAGCACAAAAGGTCTTAATAAGCTTATTTGAGTTTGTTAAGCCGAAAAATAGGCTCGGGGAGCTTATTGGAGCTTATTTCAAGCTTATTGGGCTTGTGAGCCCAATAACTTAACCCAAAATATATTTAAAAGGTCCCCGTATCATTTTGGCTTATTTATTAGATTTATTAAGCACTTTCGGGTTTGTTTTAGGTTCGGCTTATCCCAATAAGCAATAAGCTCTCGGAAGTGGGCTGTTGGGCCTATTTAAAGCCCGAATGGCTTTTAAAGCCTTCGGTTAGGTCCATTAAGTCCATTAAGCTCATATAGGTCCTCCAATAAGCTGTTCTAATCTTATTGTGAGCTTATTGTTCGAGTGAAGGCTCGTTAATGGGCTAGTAAGCCCGTTAGAGGTCCGTTTGGTTTTAAATGGTTTGACTTGCCCATTTAGGGTCAATGGCTTTACTAGGTCTATAAGCCCATTTAGCCTCTACATGGGTTTACAAGAAGCTATTAGCGCTTATTGGAGGAGCTTATGGCTTTTGTTGGGTTTGTTAGTGGGCTAGCAGGCCAATCAAGAGTTGGGTTGGGTTTCACATAATATGGCAAGGCCTATTTGAATTAAATAAGCGCTATAGGCTTCTAAATACGCTCATAGAGCTTATTTATAAGTTGAGGCTTCGCCATGTAAGGTCTGTTGGGTCCAAACATGGGCCATTAGGCCAGTTTGGCTTTGGACGCGACTAAAGGCCCAATAGGGGCTTTGCTTGAGCATGTATATCGCGATATGAGTTCACTAGATTTCTAGGTCAATCAATAAGCTCGAATGAGTTTATTTTTAAGACGTGGCTCTATAGTTGGGCTCTTTGGGCCGGTTGGGCCCGTATGTGGACTTGTTTTGGTTTACACGAGTGAACACTTAGCCCATTAGAGTCTTGGCAAACCTACATAGGGTTCGATAAGTCCTAGTGACGAAAAAAAGCCGCGTGTTTAACGTATACCTACGTCTGGTTTTTCATGCAAGGGATTCCCAACGACCCATATGCATTCCTAAGCCATAGTCCATCGCTTATGTTAAAAGTTTACGTGTGATGTCGTATAAATTTACGTATAAAGGTTATTATTTGCGTTGGGGTCCAAGTTCTTTTTATAACAAAAGGTTTAATGTTTTGCTCGTTATAAATCCTCGTGTTATGTGTTTATCTATGTTTTATCACCACACAAGTTGTTATACGCAATCACATTGCATATAACATGTCCATTTTTGGCACTTATCATGCGTGTTTTTAAGCTAGTGCTCCACTCATATACATACGTGACATGTAACTAGTTAACACGAAAAAGAACACGCATAATATGATTGCTATAGGTTTGAACATGACTTACAAAGGTCCTAGCGACTTGGTTATGTGTTGGAACGAGAAGTATGGCAACCCGAATGCGTTCTACATGACCAATAATTAAACCTATAAAGCTCAAAGCTTCATAAAGCCAAGACCTGGCTGAATGTAACTCTTTATGGACATGTATGACAACTAGGAAACTTTTGTGGGTTCGAATGAAATCAAGGAGAGTGTTTGCTTGCGTTTGGTGACCCGAACACTAGACACAATTATATGTTTTCTTGTTTGAGTGTGTGTATATTGTAAGAGTGTCAAATGGTAAGATATGAGTGTTTATTTATAGGAAAAGAACTAGTTAACTTTCCTAGTTCCTTAAACAAACCAAAACTTATCCTAAGGTACATGGTTTTGTGGTTTTTAGTTAGTTTTCCGTTGTTTTGGCTAAACCACTAAGTACAATCCTTAATTACTTACATGATGTACAAGATTTAGCAAGATTATGAAAGTCTTAGGGATTTAGGTATATACATGCATGTTGCCAAAACCAAAAGGGCAAAAGGGTGGCCAAATGGTCTTTTCCCATTGTGTAATGGCTTAGTGGGAACAATTAGGACAAGCATTAATGAGAATTAAGATGTACATTGTACTTGTATGGATATCGGAAGATTCTAAAGGATTTCTTAGGAGTTTGTGTATGTGTAACCGGCCCCTAGTAGCATTTGACACAACAATTGATTAAATTTTGTGTTAAGGTTATAAAAGTGGGTATTGGTTTGAGTCTTGGCAAGTCTAGGTATTTCCAGGGTGTGTCCAAACGTATTTTTATTGTGAAACGTAAGCCTTTTATGTGACCAATAAAAATAGAATACGCAGAGTACATAATTATCTTCTTAATAATTATATATTACGTGGTTGATGCATACCTTAATTTATTTGACGGTCGGCCAGTTCACCTCAATACTGATTTTTCATTTCTAGTCTAAGCGATTTAATTAAAGTAACTATCTCAAAGTAAGGCGTTGTGTGGGACCAAAATAATAATAACGAATTATAGGCGTCGTAAAATGACTGAAATTGGAAATGTGATAGTCGCCACCGTTAAAAGAGCTTTTAACTCAAAGCTTAAGACCTTGTAGTGGATGACGAAGTTTCCGGTTTGTGAGAGTTGTGGGTATTTTTGTTTTGAACGAATTTACGTTCCCAGGTGAACACAGGCCCGCCTAGATTTCAGCGAAACCTTAACCAATGGTTATTGGCTTCGCTTAATGTTTGATCTCGTGTTGTTCCATGATTTTCAACGGGCTCTTCCACAAACTGGAGCTTATCGTCACATGAATTCCTTCACGGATGACAATGGTTTGTTAGGTAACATTTTCTTCAGATTTAGACACGTGAAGGTTATATGGTGAACTCTGCTCAACTCTTGAGGAAGTTCCAGCCTGTAGGCAACTTTCCCAACTTTTGCTAACACCTTGAAAGGTCCTGCATATCTTGGGTTGCTTGCCTCGCTTACCGAAAATGTACGACCCCTTTCTATGGCGTGACCTTGAGCATTAACTCTGTCTCCAACTTGACTCCATCGGCCACCTTCGATCGGCGTTAGCTCTTTTGTCGATCCTGAGCAGCTTGCATCCTTTGCTTGATCAGGATGATCTTTTCTGTTATTTCTTGGATCAATTCCGGACCAGTCAGTTGGGCTTCCCCAACTTCGGCCCAACACACAGGTGATCGACATTTTTGACCATACAGTGCCTCATAAGGGGTAGCCTTTATGCTAGCGTGATAACTGTTGTTGTATGAAAAATAGGCCAATGGAAAATGGCTTTACCCAAGCCTTGCCAATAACGATGCACGCCAGCACGTAGCATGTCCTCGAGAGTTTGAATGGTTCTCTCGCTCTAGCCGTCAGTTTCTGGATGATACGCAGTGCTCATACTAATATCTGTACCCAAAGCTTTCTGAAATAATCTCTAAAAATTTGAAGTGAATCTTCCGTCACGATCACAGATAATTGAGGTAGTTAATCCCAAGTCTTGCACTACCGGTTCAAAGTACAACCTGGCCAATTGTGTCTTATGATATTCTCCTTATTGGCTGGAAGTGAGAAGATTTTCGTAAGTCTATAACATCACCAAAATGGTCGTCGAAAACCTTGTAAAAAACAATCTAGGAAGTGTGGGTGATAAAATCCATCATGATATTATCCCACTTCCACATGGGTATCTCTGGTTGTACTAGCAATCCCGATGGCCTTTGATGTTCGGCCTTAACCCTTGCACATGTCAAGCATTTGCTAACGTACGTGGCGATGTCAGCCTTCATGTTTGGCCACCAATATAATTTCTTTACATCTTGGTACATCTTTTCCAGGAAACTGGGATGCGTAGTAATCTTTCGACTTGTGGGTTCATGCATAATCACGGATCTTACTTAAGTCTCCATGGCAAGGTATCCAACTCCTGCCGTGTAAACAAAGTGTTCTATCGGCACGCGGGTTCAATTTTCCTTGGGATATCCTTCAGTTATACCGCCAACGTCTTATTCATTAGATTCTTTGTTTCTAGCTTCGATCTGAGCTTCTTATATTCGTTGGGGAGATCCAAACAATTGTCATAACTAAGGCTCGAACCATTAAATGGCTCATCCATTCTCTTACGGCTCTGTGAATCGACCACTATGTTTGCTTCCCGGCTGATAAAAGAATATACAATGTAGTCACTCAGTAATTTTAGCCAACGGCGTTGTCTCATGTTATTGCTCCTTTCTGATCAGAGAATGTGTTGTAGTCTTTTATGGTCGGTGAAAACCGGTGCATTGTTCCATATAGATAGTGTATCATCTCTTTAGGGTAAACACTACCGACCCAAGTTCTAAATCATGAGTGGTGTAGTTCTTCTCGTGAACTTTTAGTTGTCGAGATGCATAGGCAATCACATTCTCTCTCTGCATTAGTACAACACCTAAACCCTTGTGTGACACATCATAGTAGACCACAAAGTCTTTGCTCCCTTCAGGTAAAGCCAGAATTGGTGCACTGCATAACTTCTGCTTTATTAACTAAAAAGCGTTCTCTTCCTTTTCACCCCAGTCGAACTTGATTCCTTTCTGAGTAAGTTTCGTCATTGACTTAGCAATCTTCGAAAATCCTTCAATGAACCTTCGATAGAAACCAGCAAGACCTAAAAATTAGCGGATATCTGTTGGTGTCTTAGGAGATGCCTAATCTTTGATAGATTATATCTTGGCTGGATCTACATGTATGCCTCTGTTATCAATGATGTGACCGAGGAATTGTACATTCAGGATCTAAAACTCGCATTTTGAAAACTTAGCATATAATTGCCCCTTCTTAAGCAATTCCAAAATTACCTTAAGATGTTCTTCATGCTCTTTCTCGTCCTTTGAATAAATAAGTATGTCATCGATGAAGACAATTACGAATTTATCCAAGTAAGGCTTGCACATCAGGTTCATGATGGTCATGAACAAATAACGCAAGTGCGTTTGTCAGTCCGACTAATGGCTTTACTGGAACTCATAATGATCATATGAGTTCCAAATGCCTCTTTGGATGTCTTGTTGTGTACTCTAAGTTGGTGATATCTGATCTCAGATCTTATCTTTGATAAATGCTGGATCTTGAAGTTGATCAAACAATCGTCGATCCCTCCGGAAGTGGATAATGCTATCTTTACTGTCAGTTTATTTAAACTCACGGTAGTTGATGCACATCCTGAAATGACCCATCCTTTTTTTGACAATAAGACCGGTCCCAAGTGTGAGGGGAACTAGGCTTATGAATCCTTTGTTAGAAAGTTCTTGTATTGTTTCTGCTAATTCCTTCATTTCGGATGGAGCAATCGATATGGTGCTCGAGCTACGGGTGCGTCTCATGGAATTTAAGTCGATTTTAATTCATGGTCGAGCTGGAGGAAGACCTTGGAAGTCCCCGGGAATACTCCTCAGGAAAATTATCGGACGATGGTATTACGTCCTCTTATTTGTTTTCTTTCTGACTTTGTCCCTCTCTTTCATGGCGGATATCTGTGTAAAAAAGACCTAGCATCCTTTGGGCATGTACTCTTGAGTTTTGAAATAAGGATAACTGTAAACTGGGATTCTCTCCGTTGCTATTTTGTTGCACAAAAAGTCAAAGTTTCATTCTCGTAGGGAATTTGAACAATTTCTCATCGCTTACAATTATAAGTGAATCTTCTTAAGCCATTCATTATCGATAATGACATCAAAACTACCCAGTTTCGGGCATTAGATCTATGTTGAACGGTGGTTAAGAAAATTTAAAGTGCAAACCTCGTGATAATGTGTCTATCCTGATAAGTTTCCCATCAACTAATTCGACATCATAACAATTTTCTAATGGAGTTAGGGCGATGTTTATCAAGGAACTAAATGCAGTGGATATAAAGCTTCTATCGGCACCAATGTCGAATAAGATAGATGCATAGTGGTTATTTAAGAGGAACGTACCCGTGACGATATTGGCATCAGGGTTTCCTGGTGCATTTCCCCTCTTTTCTGCATTCCCAACTGCATAAACCCAGCCTTGTGCATTCCCATTTAGTTGATTTCATAATAAACATTTCACTTTTCTATTTTCTCTCCCATCTCACTCTCTCTCTTCTTTCTCTCTCTAGGAAATCATCTCACTCTCTTTCTATATTTCTTGATCTAGATCCGTGTATGATATGAAGTGTATGTGTTAAAGGGATCCTACAATTGGTACCAGAGCTTCAAGGGTGGATTCGTGTTTGATTTGTGGTTCAAAATCATCAAAATTCGTGGGTTGTTTTTGTTTTTTTTGTTCGAAAAAAAAATAGCAAGAAAAATCAAGATTTGATCTTTGTTTGTGGTTAAAAGTGTTAAAGATTTGTACTTTCGGGCTTAGATCTATCCCTTGCATCATTACTAGGTGGTTTTAACATCATTTCGTAGCTTTCAAGAAAGTTTGAAGATTTTTTCTTGGCTGCGTTTTGTCTAACTGAAAGGGTGTTCTTCATTGCGTTTTGGTCATTGCGTTTTGCTCTCATTGCGTTTTGGTCATTGCGTTTTGCCTACTGAAGACCCTTTATCAAAGTAAATCTCAACGTTATGCTGCCCAAATCGCAACAAATCTTGCGTTTTGCCTAGAAGATCTTGCGTTTTGTCTCAAGGTTGCGTTTTGCTCATTGCGTTTTGTCTCAAGGTTGCGTTTTGCTCACTGCGTTTTGCCTCAAGATTTGACTGCGTTTTGCCTAAGGCTCTTCACTGCGTTTTGTCTAAAGAAGACTGCGGTAAGGTCGATCCGCGCATCAGGTGGTATTTGACCGAATTGGGGAATCTATTAATCATTGTCTAATCAAAACATAACATCAAGACAAACAAGAACTTAAAAGACAATCAATTCACAACAAACAAACCTTAAACACAATCAATTACTCACTCACGGTTTTCTATTGATTTTGTAAAATCCCGTTAAACTCTTTATCGGTTTTAATCATAGACTTGTAAAATCCCATGATAGTTAATTGTATTCAAAACCACAACTTTAATCATATCATATCCACTTAAGATCCAACAACTTTCGCACTTCATAATTCATAACAATTCATTCATCATGTCTACTCCAGTTAATACATCCTCAACAGATAGTCAAATGCACAACAATATCATGGCAGTTGGTTCAAAAGATCGTCCACCAATGCTTGGACCAGGAAGATATTCACAATGGAGATCACGTTTTCTATGGTACATTGACACGAAACCAAATGGTGAGGGACTGAGAAAAAGCATACTATCTGGTCCCTACGTGCCATCTACTGTACTAGTTCAAGCTGTTGCTGCAACGAAAGGTAATCCTGCAATACAACAACATACAACAATTGAAACAGTATTGAACATGACTCCAGAGAACAAAGAACACTTTCTGTCTGAAAAAGAAGCAATTTTCTTGCTTTTAACTGGTATTGGAGATGATATCTATTCCACTGTTGATGCTTGTAAAACAGCGAATGAGATGTGGATAGCCATTGAAAGGCTACAACAGGGTGAATCATTGAACGTACAAGATGTAAAGACCAATCTGTTTTGGGAATTTGGGAAGTTTACTTCTCGAGATGGAGAATCAATGGAGTCGTATTACTCACGGTTTTATAAACTGATGAATGAGTGATGGAAAACTTGCAAGTTACAACAATGCAAGTGAATGTTCAATTTCTTCAACAACTTCAACCAGAATGGTCAAAGATTTGGGAACGGTTGTTCAAAGCAATCACAAACGAGATAGGACACCATCTCATATCACACACTTTTTGACATTCTGAAGCAGTATCAAAATGAAGTTAATGATATCCGTGCTGAGAGAATAGCCAAAAGTGCAAATCCATTAGCACTTCTTACGGCTGCTCAACCATATTCAGATAATTACTATCAAGAACCAAAACCTCAAAGAAAAAAAAAAAAAAAAAAAAAAAAAAAAAAAAACAAAAAAAAAAAAAAAAAAAAGATCTATGCAAACTTCATACTTCTACAAGACCTAGTGCTTCTACCAGACTTAAAGGAAAGAGATAGCAACCAGTTACACCTCAATAGAGTCAGTTCTGAAGAAGTCAGTGATTGAACATGCATCAGAGGGATAAGGATATGCAAAAGAATTTGGCACTCCTTGCAAAGTATTTCAAGAAGCTCTACAAACCTACCAACAACAACCTTCGAACTTCTTCAAACTCCAGGAACAAGACTGAAGATACCACACCAAGGTATAACAACGATAATCAGTCAGGGCAGTTTGGGAATCAAAGGACAATGACAGTTGTTGGGGCTAGGGAAACAGTAGGCAGTCAGGTAGTGCAACAGAATGGGATACAGTGCTTTAACTGCAAGGGATTTGGCCACTATGCAAAGGAAGGGAAGCCAAAGCGGGTTAAAGACTACACGTATCACAAGGAAAAGATGATGATGTGCAAACAAGCTGAACACGGTGTTCCACTGCAAGCTGATTGGCTAGCGGACACGGATGAAGAGATTGATGAACAGGAATTGGAAGCACATTACAGTTTCATGGCAAAGATTCAGGAGGTCTTACCTGAAGAATCCAGTTCTACTGATCAGCCATTGGAACAGGTACAAAACCATGATGAAAATAATGTGTTTCAGTGAAAGACGACATTCTGAGCAACCTGAATCCATTAATGACACATATGTTTTGGAGAAGGATGATAGCAATGTCACTCCTGATTCATCAAATATATGTAATAATGATAATCAGGTTGACCAAAATGCTGCAGAATGTGTTGATGAGCGTGTTGCGCTTGCTAATTTAATTGCAAATTTAACTCTTGATACTGAGGAAAACAAAACGATTTTAAAGCAATTAAAGGGAAACAAACGCATCATTGACTCCAAAATAAAGGTGCCGAACTACCTTTGATGAGACTGGTAGGGCTCTAGGGGAGGCTACTAGTTGTCGGGATAGTTGTCTGATTGCACTTTAGAACAAACAGAATGAGTTTGAGAAGTCAAAGCTCATTTTAATGACGGACGATTGATTATGGACTTCTTCAAACAAAGTTAAATGAACCTCTTAGGGACTATTAGTCGTAAAGAACTTGACATAAAAGAAGGTTTAAAAACTAAAGCCTATGAAATTCTGTTGTTAATCAGAAACACGATGGTTAGTCAAAAAGGGTCTTTTAACTAAGTCACAATTTGGAAAGGTCAAACTCAAAGGAAAAGTAAGGTCATTCGGATTTAAAGGGTAAGGAATAAAAGAGTATTGCAAAATGATGTAATGGACAAACAAATTAAGTTTGAATGAAATTTCTTTATAAACGCTAATCAATCAATTCAGACCATTCATTTTGTTAGCCCACCAAATGGCAAACATATAATGGTTAGATCAACCTTTGCTAATCTAGTACATCAAGATAGCTCAATCTGTAAAAAACATGTTTGTTTGAGATCCCATATGATACTTTGATCATGCAAACATGATTTTGCCCCAATAGGGAAGTCACAGTGACTCTGAAAAAGAAGAGTAGATCAAAATTGTATAAAGACTCAGTGAATCCATATGTTTAATCATATCCAAAACAGTCTTTATGAAATTTACAAACCACCATCCAAAAACCTTTATTGATCTGTGGGAACGCGCTAAATGTTAGGAAGACAATGTGAGAAAAAACATTTGTTAGGGACAAAGCCAAACATTGCTAAAAAACATTTGCCTTTATACCCGTATCGAAATACATTTGTAAAAGTAAACAAGCTTACAACGGAAATTGACAAACAACTTTAATCAATTTTAAAACAATTTGTGAAAAGCTTGGTCTAATCATAATAGGGAGTTCTTTTCGTAACCACAACTGTCATGATATGCAGTTTTAATAAAAATCATTTTGAATGCCTCTTTCAATAAAAACTATAAATGACATTATTGTTTGTTCATGAACTAAAAACGGAAATGCATGAAGACTTTGAGTACGTTGAATCCTTTAAAAGAGATGTCGAGCTTGAATCTGAAAGGCTGCTTTTTCAAAATATATGATCTACTTCTCGACAGAGTGTGTGTCTAAAGAGTTATTTGTTCATATTTGCATTCTTTGTCTGATTTACTGTCATACTGGATACAATGCTTATATCTTCACAAGGTCAAAGAATGTGAATGTCTTGCACAAAAGCTTTCGAAACAAATGAATTGTTTAACAAGAAGTTCATAATAATTTGTTAATTTTTTTTCTAAACTTGAAAAACACTCGATTTCTCTTGAACTTTCTTTACATAAATGCTGTAAAGGAAACAAATGAAAAAACAACTCTGTTGCGCATAAAGAAAACGGATCTAATGTATTTCGTAAAGAACGTGAACACTATAATGAAAATACAAGATTTAAAGCTCAATTGCAAGACAGTACATAGCTATAAGGGAGTTAAAGAATCATTGAGAAATGTAAAAGAAAGTCTGTGGAAACTCAGTTTGATAAATACCATTGTTGTTCGAACAACCAAATGTCAACGAATTCCAAAACATCAGTTTTAGGAAAACCGACTCCTTTTTCATATTCTCCTGAAATGAGAAGTTTTAAACGAAACGTCGGTTAATAAAACTAATGTTCGTTGATGGTTTGTTTTTAAACAAGTCATAACAGAATTTTCCTCAGATTAGTAAACAAGCAGTTCGAAACACCAATGTGATTGCACCTGGGCCCCTTAGGTATAACCCAAAAGCATGGGCATTTCAATTACCTACAGGAATTCATAGGCTTCAAATGACATGGTTCATACCTAATACCTAGAGAAAGCTAAGAAAAGTGCACACTTCAGAAAGCCAATGATGTGAATGGCTCTCTCTCCTAGTATGATTGATCATGCTAAGATACCCTCACCTCCTTGCCCTCTCACGCGCGCCCTCTCGCACTCCGAACAAACAGCTCACCTCGCGCTCTCGCGCGCGCCTCTCGCCTCGCAATGGTAGTAGGGTTTCAAGAAGATGTTCACTTAGGAGAACATTAGAAAACAAAGCCCTTTCTTGAAGTTAAATGACTCTCGCAATGTTCTACATGCAAAAAGTGCACGAGACAGATCATATATAGAGATAATATGATGAATGCGTCTTAGAATACCTCTTAAGGTAAATCCTCGTGCCTCTGCACAGAATAAGGATCGCACTCTCTCGCCACTATAAGAAGACAACAAAAAGAGATATTTGCTGTAGAAAAGTCAAGTGCATCTAAGAAACAGAAAGACAGATCCCCACCTCGCGCTCATAGGTTCTAAAACACTCTCGCGCTCTCTCCCCCCTCACCCTCGCTCCCCACCCCCCTGATGCAAAACATGAATCCTAGTCTTGTCTTGGTGGAAACTAACGGGTGGCTGTGTCTTCAAGACTGTTCGCGCGCGCTAGGGGTGTCCCTCAGGAAAGTGTGTTTCAACTCTGCACCGAGCAGGTTGAATGAACCGCATATGTTCCTCTCATGTAGAATATCCACTCATGTTCATGAATGCAAACAAACTCTGGGTTAAAGTGCAGGTACGTCATTCAAATGGATCAAAAGCAACAAAGAATTGACCTAAATGGAGAATTCACTCTTTATTATATGACTCTTGCAGTTGTGTAAATCTATACATAGAGAGAGAGAGGAGCTGAGAAACTTACTGATATCTAAGCTCTCTACAGTGCCAGATTGTTTCACAAAAGATGAAATCGTCATCAAAATACGTTTTGACGCACGCAGTGTGATCAAGCCTCGGTCTTCTCGCGCAATGAGTTTGTAAACGCAGTTCAAGCCTCGTTTTCATCAAACGGATTCTGTTCCCATAACCGTTCAGAATCGGATTCAAGACCACTCCACTCGCTCTCGCGCTCTATAAGTATATAGAGAGAGAGTAAGAGAGAGAGATTCACAAAGTTGTTGTCCACGCCCGCTCTCTCAATGAAGACAGCTACATACGACACAGAGTTCGGAATTACTATTCACCCTTCACTAGCATGCTGAGGACAACATGTATATAATATAGTTCGCTCTCTCGCTCAAAAATCTTGAAAAATAGTAAATTTCATAATGAATCTTCTATGACATGTCTCTTGGAAGCGATACATTTAGTGCTTAGAAATGTCGATTACATTGACTCGGGTGTTGGTAAAGAAGTTCGAGCGAGAGTTGCAATTAGTTTCAAAGCATGTATTTCTAATTTTTCTAGATGGGCTTATGTGCAAACTATCAGTAATAGACCCAGGACTTCAAATAATGAAGGTTTTATACACTTATCCTCACTCAACGGAAAATTTTAACGTTTCTTCAGGTCTTGAGCTGTTCTTACAAAGACATTGAATGTTTTTAGCTCAAGGAAAAAGAATAGTGTACGATTCAGTGCGCTTTCCTTAGCGTTAGAAGAGAAGTCCTCTAACATTTTGGTTTTTCAAAAAGTGAACACAAATGTGTTTCTCGCAATTTCTCGATGACAATTCATAATCTTCAAATTTGTGTGTTCAACTCACTCACTCTCTCTAAATATCTCCTCTCGCTTCTCTCTCTCGACATCTCTCAATTTCTCAATTGGTCCTATTTTTGAGGGGTTTTTTTTTTTGAAAAACAAAGCCTTTAATGTGTCGATCACATCGAATTATGTTGTGTATTTGAAAACTGTATCAAAATGTGTCCAAACTATTCATGTAATAAATATTTTATCCCACGAATTTTCAAGTCATATTTTAATTCACAACGCGCACTCTTTCAAAAACTAAGTGTTTATTTTTAAATAAGGGGGGAGAATACTTATATTTAAAATCTTATCTAATCGACTCTATGTGAGATACACAGTAAGAAAAGGTTTTATGGTTCATATTTATACCACAACATCTTATTTCTCGATGATTCTGTAGTCATAGGTGGTAGGTTAAGAATCAATCTATGATCCAAACCAGACGGAGGATTTCACACAAAGAGATATATCATATAGTTTAACACAACACACAGCCCAACCAACAGAAACAACAAACAGCGCTACAACAGTTATTAAAGGAGCTCCCCTAATGTATATCGGCGGCTCATGTGTGACTGTGTAAGATTGAGCTAAGACTTGTAGAGAGTGATCACTCATCTCTCGCGCGCGCGCTCGCTCAATGCTCACGGCTTGTAAGCATTGAAGGCGATGAAGAATGAAAAAGAAATGTCCACTCGGATACACAGCCGGTGTAACAAAGAAGCCCTCCACCCCAACAAAGCGATAACCTCGGGTCAATACCTATCTATGCAGACTCGCACTCAAGATGGATTGGTGGTATTGAAAAACGATTTTCTGAACCAAGGTGTCTGTACAGTGTGTGTGTAGTTTGATTCTCGCTCGCTCGCTATCGCTCGCGAAAGTCCCTACCATGTGCTTGTTTGATGCTGACTAGTAGCAGGATGTCTCCTTCTTCATTTGATGAATACTTATTGTATCACTCGGATGTTCTGGCAAATTTCACAGGATATTTAGTAGGACTCTTGTTTTCATCTTGTAACGTTGATGATGTTCAAACAAGTGTTTGAATTGGAAGTGTCCTAAACGAGATTTTTTATTGATCGATTGGCTCGCTCGCTCTCCCAGATTTGTGGCATTTTGTGTTTTCTCGCGCTCACGCGGAGCGCTTGGAGCAGATTGCAACCTATTCATATATCACGGATCCTCAGAATGAGTTATCAATAGATAACGTGTGTATCTCCGTGGAACAAATGGCGCTCACAGTTTCTCTTTAGAGAAACTTGTTGTGGGGATGGGTTGTGCATGGCATTCTGGGTCCATTGATGTCGTTTTCTTTTACCAGCCAATACTCTTGTGAATTCTTGTTAGATTATGTATTGACCCGGTTTCTGGCCTTAAGTTGTGTGGAGGGTTTTTGTTTAATACCGTTTATCCATACATTTCTTTTTCATTCTTCAACGCCGTCAATGCTTACCAAGACGTCATTACTAACACCTTGTTGTGATTGTTCTAGTGTTAGCTCAATCTTAGTCGACATTATTCCCATATACATTCATCTCCATTTCATTACTAAGACTGCTATTCTTACTTTGGATTTCTTGAGGTAGATCCTCAGGTTTATGGTTGGATCATAGGATTGATTCTTAACCGATCCACCTTATGATTTCAGAATCATCGTGAAATTAAGATGTTGTTGGGTTAAGATCGAACCTTTTAAAACCTTTTCTTACTGTTCAGCACCATTGTAGGTCGATTAGATCATAATTTTAATATATTTTTCCCCTTATTTTAAATCAATAAACACTTAGTTTTTGATAGACCTTGTCGATTAAATATGTCTTGAATATTCGTGGGATAAAAATATTATTGCTGAATAGTTTGGAACATTTGATTATGTTTTCAATAAATAAGAATTGTCGATGTTGATTGTTATCCAAGAACATTTAATAACTTTGTTTTTCAAAAAAAAAACCCCCCTAAAAAATAGTGGACGATGAGAAATTGTTGTCTTTTGAAAACATTATGAGGGTTGGTGTGATTGAACACACAATGTGAAGTTTATGAATTGTCATCGAGAAATTTTGAAAAATGTGTTCAACTTTTTGGAAAAACCAAATGTTAGAGGACTTTCTTTCTAACGCTCTCAGGGTTAAGCGCACTGAAACGATTACTCTTTCATTTTCTCTTTCGAGCTAAAAACATTCATATTGTCTTGTAGAACAGCTCTAAGACCGAGAAACGTTATTTTCTCGTTGTGGAGGATACAGTTATAAACTTATTTATTTGATGTACGGGTTATGTACTGATATTTGCACATAAGCCATCTAGAAAAATTAGAAATGACATGCTTTGAAAACTATTTGCAAACTCTCGCCTCGAACTTCATTTACACACCCGTGTCAATGTTAATCGACATTTCTAAGCACGTAAATGTTATCGATTCCAAGAGACATGTCGAGAAGATTCTTTTTGGAAAATTTTTATTTTTAAAGATTTTGTAATTATATATAATTAATATACCTGTTGTCTCAGCAATTGACTATGTGAAGGTGGAATAGTAATTCAACTTTGTCGTGATGTAGTGTCTTATTTGGCTTAAGGAAAACTTTTGGAACCAACTTTAAACATGATGTTTCAATGCTGTGGTCTTGTATTCGATTTCTGAAGGTTATGATCAGGAAGTCATTTGCATGGAAGGACGAGGCTTGAAACTGCCGTTGTTCAAACGTCATTGCCATGAAGACTGAGGCTTGATCTGCTGCGATCAAACGTCTTCGCTGAAGATTTCATCTTTTATGAAACCATTTTGGCACTGGTTTCTTAGATATCAGTAATTTCAGCAACCACACTCTGAGATTTTCCTGCTTTTCATTGTATAGTGCATCTGCATTTAGGTCAATTCTTTGTTGCTTTTGACCATTAAATGACGTACCTGCACTTAAACCCAGAGTTTGTTTGCAATTGCTTATGAACATGATGGATATCTACATTTGAACCATGTGTGGTGTTCAATTTCAACCTGCTGTGCAATAGTTGTATAACTTTCCTGTGGGAACCCACCTAAGACCAACAGTCTTGAGAATTCTACCCGTTTGTTTATTTCCACACCCAAGCATAGTATCAGGATTCATTGTTTTCTCAGGGGAATGGGTAGTATTTTTGGTTTGAGAACCTAATGTCTGTGGGGTCCTGTCTTTCTGGTTTCTCTATGATGGCACTTTGACTTTTATACAGGCATATATCTCTGTGTTGTCTTTTGGGTTTTGCATCCTTATTTCTGGTGCAGAGGCTACGAGGATTTAACCTTATAGAGGTATTCTAAGTCGCATTCATCATGATTTGACATTGTTAATGGCTCTTTTTGCATGTAGAAATTGAAGATCATTGATTTCAAGAAAGGCTTTTGTTTCCTTTGTTCTCTTAGTGACTCCTTCTTTCATTTGAAAACCGACTACTCCATTGTTGACTTGCCAATTCCTCATGGTTTGGGGTTGCAACCAATTAGCACGTGTGGGTAATCTAGCAGGATCAATCATACTAGTTTTTCCATTACATCTTTGTCTTTCTTGATAGTTGTGCACTTTTATTTGGTTCTCTAGGTAGTAGTTGATGAACCATGTCTTTTGAAGCCTACAAATTCTTTAGGTGACTGAAATGACACATGGACTTGGGGTTATTCCTAGAGGGGCCAGGTGCAAAATCACATGGGTTAATGTTTCGAACTGCTTGTTTCGAATCTGAGGCAAAATTCTGTTGAGTGACTTTTTTTTTTAAACAATACCATCCAACACATTAGTTTTACTTAACCGACTGTTTCGTTTGAAAAAAAACCCCCTTTCTCATTTCAGGAGAATTTGGAATAAAGGAGGCGGGTTTTCTAAACTGATGGTTTTGGAATTCGTTTTGAGCATTTGGTTGTCGAAACACACAGATGGTTTCAAACTGAGTTTCCATCAGACTTTCCTTTACATTTCTAATGAGTTTCTTTAAACTTAATTTTGGATATGTTCTTGTCTTGCTTTTGACTTTCAAAATCTTGTATTTATGTTATTGTTTCACGTTCTTTCGAAAATACATTAGAATTCCGTTTTCTTTGAAACTGAGTGTTTTTTCTTTTGTTCTTTACATTGTTGTAAACGAAAGTTCAAGAGAAGTCGACGTGTTTTTTCAAGTTTAGTAAAAAAAAATTAACAATTATTTGACACTTCTTTGTTAACTGATTCAGTTTGTGGTTTCGAAAAGCTTTTGTGCAAGACATTCACATTCTCTTGACCTTGTAAGATATAAGCATTGTAATCAGTTCATGAGCATTTAAATCAGTCAAAAGAATGAAAACATGCAATTTTTTTTATTTTTGATTTTTTAACAAAAACAAAACTTTCAAAAATGAAAGGGTCTTCAAATTACGATCAACAAACTTCAAACGAGAGAATCTTAATCACAAATCCCCGGCAACGGCGCCAAAAATTGATTCGCAGTAAACCAACACACGTAATAATAAAATATATATTATGATGGAAAATTACCAAGTTACCTTTGAGGACAAAGGTAAAAAGGAAAAATATTCACAAATATATATGATATAATACGTATATAAACCGGGGAGTATGATTCCCGGGTCGTTATCCCCCAACGATTTGTGAAATTGAAACCACGTTTGATGTTCGGACAATGATTTGAATTGGAAACAAAGATTGATTTGATTATCTACTTCTACAATTTAAAATAAACAAATGATGACAATTAAGCACGAAAACAAATACGGGAAATCAAACTTTAACTAAAATCGCAAAACGGGAACCCTAAACGGTATTTTAAAACCCTAAATTTCTAAAATTAAATCTAAAATGAATTTTTTTAAAATGGAATCTAATTGACTAAAAAGTAAGTTTAAAGAAAACTAGAACAAAAACGGATGTGAAATGAGCTTTAAAATATGAAAAATGAGAATGGGAATCAATCCCGTTCTTTAAAAATCGAAATTTTGCAAATTAGACCCTACGAAAGCAAAACTAATTTTCCTATAAACTTTATGATAAAAGAAAATTTTCTAAAAAAGATTTATATTTTTTTGATTATTTTTCTATTTTTTATGATTTTTTAAAGTTTTTAATGAAAATAAATGTTTAAAAATACTAAACTATCTATAAAAATTCTAGAAAAAATACAGAAAATAGCTTATACTAATTAGAACCTAAGAAAAATAAGCTCGAAGTCACAGCTTAATGAATAAGCCACGAAATAAGCTAAAACAGCTTATAAGGCTTATAAGGGCTAAATGTGTATAAAGAATAAATGTTGTAAGAGTATAACGAAAAAGACCCCAGGGCGCAGTGGTAGTGAGTGTGGTGTGTGTTATAAAAAAGGGTTGAAAGTGTTGAGGTCGGGGGTTCGAGCCTTGCTCACCCCCGATTTCCACTTTCCCTTTTTTTTATTTTGAAAAACTTATAAAAGCAAAGTTGTTAATCACCTAAAAATAAGCAATTTTAATAAAAGAAACTTTTTATGAAAAGCCCTAAATAAGCTATTAAACAGCTTAAAATGATGACAGAAACACTAAACTCATATTTTTGGCTTTTTTCAAAACTAAATAAGCTAGAAGACTTAATAAGCTAAAGTTAAGACTAATTAAGCTATAATTTGCTAAACCTAAGCTAATGAGCTAAATAGAACTAGTAATAAGCAAGTAATAAGCTAGAAAACTAAATAAGCTCTAGTGTTAAAATCAATAACTAAACAGGCCCTACAGGGACCTTTGAGCTTATTTTTAGATAAGCTCTTGGATCCTTGTAGGGAAATAGCTTATGCAATCCTATACTACAACTAATAAGCTTCCTAAATCAACCTTTAAAACAAAGTTTGAGACTCATTTGCTTATTACAAAAGTTCTTTGAAAACAGACCCTAGGCTCAAATCATGCTGAATTTTACTTTGAAACTGAAAAAAACAAAAGGCTTATTTGACAGCTTAAAACAGATAACCTAATAAGCTTAATAAGCTAAAATAAGCTCAAAAATACTTAAACTACCCCTTAATCTACTTGTGCAAGAAATTTGAAAAGCTAAAAGTTATTTTAACAAGCTGAAAATTAAGACTAAAAATGACTAATTTCAATTTAAAAGCTGCTGATGCATTTGACATGCATATGGACTAAATCTAAAACCCTATTAATGCAGACCTAAAATTATATTTCTAACACTCTTAAAACACACGTATAAATGAAAAATATGTAAATTCAAAAACTAGAACTAATCTAAGCTAATAATGCAACTCTAATTAATAGGTTTGAACTAATAAGCTATTATCTATTGAAAACTCAACTAACTTAATTCTAACTTATAAAAACAGCTTAAACAATCCTAATTTTGAGATTTAAAATGAACTTAAAAGACCAATAAGCCAAGAATAACACTAACCTATGGTTAGTGCTATTGACCTAAACACCCATTTAACAATCTTAGAAACCATTTAAACTTATGAAAATGCAATCCAAAACTCAAATCTAAATAACCAGATAATAAACAACTTATAACATACCTAAAAAGCTAAAAACACTAATCCAATAAGCTGAGATCAATAAGCCACTAACTACACTAATATTTTTGGTTTTTTATTGATTTTAAGGACAAATTAAACAAAATTAAGATCTAAGCTATTTTAACTAAAAACAGATTATCAAATAAGTCTAATAAGCATAATAACACATTAATAAGCACAAATAAGCAAACAATTAAGCAAAATAAGCTAAACTATACTAAGAAATTTAAGACATGAAAGCTTAAATGAATACTTACTAGAACCTTAGCTAAACAAAGGTTATTAATGGCTCAGTTGAGCAATCTACAAGCTCTGGCTTATTCTAAATAAGCCAGTAAAAGTCCATATGAGCTCTTCCAAAGTAAGCTCATCTTCCAAAAGCTCAAAAATCCAAATAGCCAAGGTAATTAAGCTATTTTTAGAGTTACAGTAGATTAAATGACTGAATTAAGCTCAATTTAAGCTTAGAGACTCAAAGAGCTTGTATGAGCTTATTAGAAGCTTTTGGAACAGTAGCACAAATATTTGAGATTATGAGAGCTTAATAATGAAAACAGCTTATGAAAACTTAAAATGAGAATTTTATTAATACTAAAAACGGATTACAATGCTTTGGAAGTTGAAAGTTACAAAAGTTTAAAGAGAAAAATTACATTTAAAACTGAAAATTACATAAGCTATTGAAAACTAAAAGTTTTTCAGGAAAAAGGAAGATATTCATGTGAGAGTGAAGGAGGGCAAAAAAAAGAAGATGACAATGTGAGGGTGAAGGAGTCCTTTTATAGCTGCCAAGAGAAGCTTCTAGGTCCAAAGTTTGTTACACGATCCCATCAATCCTGGCTCTTCATTCCTTCAATCATTTGATGCTCAATATCTACTGTTGGATTAGATTTTGATCACACGGATTGCAAACGTGGCAATCCGTGTGTCAGAGGCCTTTGTACTTCTTTTCCATATGTTTTAGTGTAAAAACCCCATTCCTTGTGCGCTTTCTTCAATCCACGCGTGTCATTCCCTTTGGGTATTGGCCAATCATAAAGCTTGGTGACGTATAACTCTACCAAAGTGTACCTTATCACTTGAATTGCTATGCCACGTAGCCAATTTGAATTACCCCTTTGTTTTGACTCGAGGTTAAATGGAGACGATGGGTGAATAGTAGAAACTACTTTTCTCGCGTAAATTTCTTTTTATAAAAAAAAGTTTTTGACTTTCTTTGACTTTTTACCCGTGTTTATAACTTCGGGCATATAAGGGAATTGGGCTTAGCAAGGATTTGGGCTCGGGCTTTGGATTTGTTATAAGGAAGTTAACGGGTGTTAACTCTTATAATTATAAGAGTTAACATCGTTAAGGTTTAGGGATTATTTTTGTAATTTGGTTAACTTTGAGGGATTGATTTAGGAATTTTTGATTTTGTCTTTTTGTGTTGACCATGTTTGACTAAAGGTTGACTTGAGTTGACCACTGTTGACTTTTGATAGCATTCTCTCGGCTCTTTGTGTGCTCTTCCGTTCCCGTGTCCGTGATTGTCCGGTTTTGACTGTTTTCTTTAGATTTTTGCAATATCCGTACCTACACAATCACAAAGACAAAACAAGCAATATTCAAGCATTTAAAGCACATTTTTTTCTTTTTATGGCCATTTTTGACATAAAACGGATATGTGTTTTCACACATATCATTGTCCTCGATAAGCTCATGGAATATGGCTGTCATGCAACGCTGAAAGGTTGCTGGGGAATTGCATAGTCCAAAAGGCATTCGTTTGTATGCAAAAGTCCCATAGGGGCAGGTGAATGTGTTTTTTTCCTGATCTTCAGGTGCGATAGGGATTTGAAAATACCCTAAAAACCCGTCTAGAAAGCAGTAGTATTCATGCCCTGCTAGGCGTTTAAGAATTTGATCGATAAACAGAAGTGGAAAGTGATCTTTCTTGGTTGCGTTATTCAATTTACGATAGTCGATACATACGCGCCATCCAGTGACTGTTCGTTGCAGGATGAGCTCATGATTCTAAAGAACCTCGAGGAGCCTGGCTTTTTTGACGGTGGATAATGCTGATGAGATGACTACTGGGAGTTGGTTGTTTTCCTAAAGGAAAGCGTAAGGTGTTCGGGTAATTCTTTCAATTCAAGTTTAGGTGGTTCAACGCTTGATGGTTTTAATCGGTTCTTTGGAGCTTTCAATTCGAGTGGTTCTACCGGCTCTATCCTTGGGTAGAAGGAAACTGCAAGCACTTTGTTAGAATGTTTCTCTTCTTCATCAGTCCATTTTCCATCATGGTTTACTGTGTCGACCCATTATTCCTGGACCAGCTTAGCGGTATGATCGGCACAGTATAGGTAATCGTCACGGAAGTGTTTGGATTTAATGGATTTCCCAATGTTAAAGGTGACGGTTTCACTTCCGACCCTTAAACTTAATTTTCCTTCGTGAACGTCAATTACAGCTCTTGCCGTGGCTAGAAAGGGTCGTCTCAAAATGATCGGGAGTAGCTCGTCTTCGTCCATTTCTAAAACTACAAAGTCAACTGGGAAGATGAACTTGCTTATTTTCACCAACAGATTCTCACAGACCCCGATGGGGCATTTGATAGATTGATCAACTAGTTGAATACTCATTTTGGTAGGTTTAATTTTAGAAATCCCTAATCGTTGGAAAAGAGAGTATGGCATTAGATTTATGCTTGCTCCTAAATCAGCAAGGGCATTCTTGACTGCTAGAGGTCTGATAAGACATGGCAGTGTGAAGCTTCCTGGATCCCTTTCTTTTTTGGGGCAGACTCCTTTAGATAATAGCAGAACACTCCTTACTCAGATTGACTGAGGAGGCCGCCCTTTCAAGTTTCTCCTAATGTAAAAGGAGATCTTTCAAAACCTTGGCTTCCTTTGACATGTGAATCATGGCTTCAAGGAAAGGCAGATTGATGTGAATTTGCTTAAAGATTGAGAGAAGCCGCTCATCCTTGTCATCCTTTTTCTGCTTCTTTAATCTGGACGAAAAGGGCAAATTGAATGACTTGGAGGGTTGGTAAAAGATGGATGGCCGAGGGGCGGGTTCTTGAATAATGCTTGGTTCTTCGCCCTCAGGCCTTTCTTTTTTGATTTCTCTCAGTGAGGTTATTAGACGTTGGTCATGGTGGAGCTGGGAAAGGTGGGTCTTGGGTGCTAACTCCTGATCTAGTTGTTATGGCGAAAGTTGGGGCTTCAGGTTCAGGAGTTTTGCTTTTCCTGATCGTGGAGAGGATTTGGGAGAATTATTCATGTAATTCCTTACAGTGCTAGTCAAGCATATTTCCTATTTGTTTCGCGTGGGACTTCTTTTCGAGCATAAAGTTGGCGAGCCCGTCTTCAAACTTACTTCTAACAATCTATTCGGGGCCATCCTCTTCTTTTTCTTTACGTTTGTTGTTCCCCCATGGTGGGGTATCGTCGTTCTGATAGAACCTTAGAAGGGAAGGATCATTATAGATGTATCCCCCGGACAAGCATACCTGCTCGGCCAGGTTGGTTTGCTTGCATTCATCAGCCTCGTAGGAACCTCCGCAGTAGTCGCAAATTAGGTAAGGGTTTTTCAACCCAACTTCTCGAGTAGGTGTTTTGAGGTAGGAGATTTGGTTGTAAGCCATTTTTAGACGTCCCCTGAATGTAGGTTGCATTGCTTCTGAAATGGAAGAGACGTTCATGGTTAGTGACATGTCATCCCATAGATCGTCTTGGTATTGAACATATTCTTCAATTCGATTCCACCCCTCATCTTTGGTGAGAGAGCCGAAGTGGAATTAAGCGAGCTGATCGAGTTTCCTATGGTTGTCCCGGGATATGTTATCGTGAAAGATTTATACCAGAAGCCATTTATGTATCCAATGATGAGGGACCTGTTTGATTAGGTCCTGGAAACGGGTCCAGGCGCTTTTGATGGGTTCGTCGTCCCTTTGTTTGAATCAAAGGATTAAATCTCTAAGGGACGAGGTACGTCCTACCGGAAAGAAGTAGTCAAAGAATCGTGACACGAGCTGATCCCATGTTGTGATTTGAGCGGGGGGTATTCTGTCAAACCATTCTTTCGCTTTTCCTTTGAGGGAGAGATGTAAGAAGCCTAGCCTAGATGTATCCCTTGTGGCTCTACCGGTTTGTATGTTATCGATGATACTTAAGTAGTGCTTAACATGATAGAGGGGCCCCTCATTTCTTAATCCTTGGAATGTGCATGTTCCTTGAATTAACAAGATGTCACGTGCATCGATGATTCTTCGTGTTTGTTCGGCTGGAAGGGTGATTGGGTTTTGAAAACCGGAGGAATTAGGGTGAGAATGTTCATGTAAGGTTCTGGGGGGTTGACAGGTTGACTCTAGTGTTGTTAGAGGAGGATGCTTCATCATCAAAGAGGTTTCTTCTGGCTATAGCTAGAGATTCGTTATGCTATAGACGGCAGGCGGCTCTCCTAAGCCTTCAAAATTTTCTTTCGGGTTCGTCAAGCGGTTTTGTTAACCTTTTAACGGTGCTACGTGTCATGATGACAGATTTACAAAACAGATAACACGAAGAAAAGATAGACTATGAGAAAGCTAATATGCGGAAATTAAATTCTCACTTGAAAGGATTCAAGCGAGTAGAACTAAGCTAAACTATGATTAAAACCTAACTATTCCCCACGCAGCGGCGCCAAAAACTTAATGCGGTTGTCGTAAGGGACTTCTACAAGAAGTTTTACAACTCCCTAGGCAGAGTACTTAACCATTGTAGTAGTAGTATAGGTAAGACTCGGGGGTTGTTATCGTTCTCTAGGGAAATAGGTTGGGAAGGCTTGATTACGGTCTAACAGAATTCTAGGGGTTGAGAGAAGAATCTTTTTGTATTTTTATGTTTTTAGGAAAACAGGTAAATCTATGGTTTGAGATGTTAGTTTGATAAACTATTAACTAAACTAATATCTAAATTAATCTACTGGTGATAACTTTATGATAATTAAATGTATTTACTTAATCATGCATTACTTATCAGATTGCTTCTCCTAATCTTGTTGCCTTGTCACACTTGTGATTATATGTGTACGTATTTCCTAGGTCATGAACGGATTACACAAACCCGCCGTCTATTTAATATTTCGTTAGGGCAACGCACAATTAAGGTAGTACAAAGACTATTACAAGGCCTCTAAGAGTACATTAAATGTATGTGAAATAACTTAAGAGGGATCAACCATATAAGGGGCGAGGTAGTATGAAGACTGTTACTCGATGGTATCCTTTCTACGCACTCGCGTTTCCCTAGTCGTGTCTACAGCGATATAGACAAAAAGATGGTTTTCTAGAACCTAACGTGCACAATCATCAATCAAGAAGCAACAATAAAAGGATTTACAATCCGACTTTCATGCAATCTTAAGCAAATATGGAAACCGTAGGGGGGGGTGAATACGTTTCCATTAAAAAACTTTAAGATTAAGGATTAAATCACTCATCTACCGGCGGTCCCATATATATATGGGGCCGCCAAATATATCAGGGGGCCGCCTGATTTATGGGATCGCCTCTAGAAGAGGTTTTTGGACTAGATCTTTTGTATCAAATCACCAATCAAGTTTGACGCAATATGAGAAGTGTCGATCATAGGTTTATAATACCTAAAGCATATTCTAACATTATAACCACACTTACACTGTTTAGCACATAGAGCTACATAACTTAACTAACAAGATACACATAACCATTCACACAATCATGAGCATAATGCAAGTATAAAAGTAAAGCAATAAATGTAAATAAATAAGTAAAGCGAAGGGTAAAAGAAAATGCAAACCGACACGATGATTTATAGTGGTTCGGTCACGAAGCTCCTCTTCGCCCTACTCCACTCCTCAAGTGTCCAACTCGAGAGTTACTTCACTAATCAACAAGCTCCCTTTCGGCGGAGAAAACCTTATACCAAAGCTTACATTATTTTCCGACACTAAGCTAGATGTCGAGTTATTCTTCAGGTACAACCAAACCGGTTATGTTTTATGGCCCAACCTAACAAACCTTGTATTTTATGGCCTAAACACATAAACCGCGTCGCTTACATTATTTTCTGACGCTAAGCTAAATGTCAAGTCCTAATCTTAGCTAGAACCAATCTACCACTTCACCAATATATTTTAAGGCCTAAAATACTAACCAACCCATAATCAACCCATCCAAATATATACATCATTTCGATCTACACACTAATAAAGATTTGAAGACATGGACTCGATCTATATGTAACAAATGTTACAAATGGACTAACTAGACTACATAACTTCGGATCTTGAAGATGACCGAAGTTCTTCTTTTGCACTTGATGAGATAAGGAAATGATAGAAGATTGGATCACATTTAAACAAGATTAAACAAGTTAAATGATCAAAAGTTTAGAGAGATTTAGTGAGACATAGAGAGAGAAAGAACTGAAAGAAAATCATGCAAAAGGGTTGTGAAATCAGTTGGAGATGACCCACTATTTATAGGAGCTGAAAGCTGACAGTCTGGCAATGGCGGTCCCAGCAGTCCCTTATATATAAGGGGGCCGCCGCCTAGACCCCGCTCCCTTTTTTGTCTTTTTGTAGGGAATGTTGTATCTGGTATAGAAGCTTATATTTTGGGGGGAAAACCAGATTTCAAGTTTTATATTTAAATAAAACATTTCTTTTATTAAAAAGTATTTTGTGTTTATTTATTTTTGTGAAAAATACTTTTGTAGAAATGTAATGGTTAAGAAAAAAAATATTTTTCTTTGATCATCCTACAAGTTTAATTTGTTTTTACATACCTTATGTGATTTACATCGGGTGGAAACAAATGTCGGTGTTGATGCAGATTTGATACATCGAGTGTTGTTGATGCCTGTATGCATTGATGATTTGTGATTACGAGTAACTTAAGTACTTTACGTTATGTATTACAAGTTACATGTTTGTCATCACCAAAACATAAAGAGATCGTATATATTAAATATCGTAATATTTGCACTAACAACAAATACAAAGGAGGGTTTAGCTTCGCATGTTATAAAGAAAGCAAAGAGATAAATCAATCACACAACACATAGACATATTGAATGATTAATGATAAATAACCATACTTGGATTAAAACATGGATTCAAGGTAGTTTGATAGGGTTTTGAGGCTCTAAAAATGACCTATGAAGCTGCTACAAGAGCTAGGGTTCGTCTCCCTAAGTTATACAAAGTTATCCGAAAAGTTACACTCTAAAACCCTAAAATCGGTTTTGTATATATAGATAGATCGACGCGACGACGTCGCTTTATGCTCCTGACGCCGTCGCCACGTAGATGGTTCTAGATCCACTTTAAGTCGGCTACGTTGTGACGCCGTCGCCAATATCCAGACACCGCCACCAGATAGATCACGATGGTTTCTCTTTATGCCTGCGACGCCGTCTCCACGTTTTGTAAGCAATACTTCTTGGTGAATCTTGGTGCAAGTCCGTAATCTCGTCTGTTTCTTCTCCAAATGAGCCCAAGTCATGTGTATCCCCTCCAAATGCCATCCAAGTGCTAAAAACCTGAAAACAAACGATTAAGCATATAATCTGGGCATATTTACATGATTTAATAGGTTAAACGACCCTAAAATAGTGTATAAAATGACACCTCATCAGTTGGCGACTCGGGGGTCTTCCAGTTCTTTACAGACTCAACCTTGCTAGGGTCCACATGGATACCATCTTGGTCGACCACATGCCCTGGGAACTGTACTTCTTGCAACCAAAATTCACATTTTGAAATTTTGGCGTACAACTTCTCATTCTTAAGTAACTCTAGGATTAACTTCAAGTGAACTTTGTGTTCCTCCTTCGACTTCGAATAGATCAGGATATCATCAATAAATATAATAACGAACTTATCCAAATACTGCTTGTAGACGTGGTTCATCAAATCCATAAAAATAGCCGACGCATTAGTCAATCCAAACGGCATAACTGTGATCCCGAAGTGTCCATATCGAGTCCTAAATGCGGTCTTTGGAATGTTTGCCTCGTGAAATCTTAGCTGATGATAACCCAAATGAAGATCTATTTTTGGAAAATAACACGCGCCTTGCAGTTGGTCAAACAAGTCATCAATCCTGAGGAAGGGGTAACGGTTCTTTATAGTCAACTTATTCAACTCTCGGTAGTCAATACACATTCTTAAAGCGTCATCCTTCTTCTTGACAAATAGCACAGGTTCTCCCCATGGTGAATGATTAGGTCAAATAAAACCTTTATCTTGAAGCTCTTTAAGCTGGTTCAATAACTCTAACATCTCGAAAGGTGATAATCGATATGGCGACCTTACAACTAGCAACGCTCCAGGAATCAAGTCGATGCAGAATTCTACTTCACGCACATGAGGTAAACCTGATAAATTATCCGAAAAATTTTTAGGAAAATCTCGGACAATAGGAATGTCCTCAATCTTCTTCTCATCGGACTTCTTGTACGAAAGGGATTTCAGATCTTTTTTCGGTCTTTCGCCTTGCACTTCAAGTATCTTACCATTCGGTAACGAAATGCGAACAATCTTTTCATAACACACAATTACAGCTCAGTGGTTCGACAACTAATCCATTCCTACTATGACATCGAAACTTCCAATTCGGGTTGGTAGCAAGTCTATCTTAAACACATGGTTAAACAAAGCTTGGGTAAAACCACACAAAACGATGTTGGCGCTAACAATGATAAGTGCTTAATTACACATATCTTTTACCTCTAAAAACGAGCTTAAATGACCAAAAACAGACAAAAACTGCCAAATATATGTTTGTTTTGCATTTGTATTGTGCAGGAAGTGGATATCAACAAAAAGACAGAAAACCAAGCCAAAATGACAAAACTGAGCATGGAATGGAAAAGACTGTGCAAAATCAAGGCCAAAGTCCAAAAATGCCAAAGTCAGAGTCAATACAATGAATCAGCAGTCAAACCGGAGCCGGAACTGAAGAATACTATTGGATGCAATCTTAACCCATCTGATGGGCCGGGAAAGCCCAATAAGTATAACTATGAAGACTGTGAAGACCAAATGGGCCCTCAATCAATTTCAACAGCCCATTTGTGTGCAATTGACAAAGACTGTGAAGACTTTGAAGGCCCAATCCTAGCCCAGTTACAGCCAATCTCAGCCATTGTACACACAAAACCCACTTCATAACCTTATTGGGCTTGAAAAAGCCCAATAACCAAACCTGTACCTTATTGGGCCCAAACCCAAACCCAGTGGGCCCAATACAAGCCCAATAGCCCAAAACACCTTTTTTATAAAACTCAAGGACCAAAAATGTAAATTTTAAAACCTTGTTTTATAATTAAAAATGAAAAAAATAAAGAAAAGGGCCAAATGTGCCAAGTTTGAAAGTTGTTTTAATAAGGAAAATAGAAAAAACCAAACACAAGGGCTGGTTTTGCAATTTGCTTAAACTTTCTTTACTTCTTTTTCTATTAAACCAGAGGGACCTGTTATGCAATTACCTTAAACCTCTTATAACCCTTTTCTTATAATACTACGGGGACCAAACATGTCACTTTCCAAAAATGTTTATAACTGTTTTTAGGGCTAAAACAAAATGAAAAGAGAAAGAAACATGAGGGGCTAGTTTTGCCTCTTCCCCATACTTCTCTTTTAAACTTGCAACCACCCTGTACCCTACCCGCCAAAACCATACCAGCCTTTCCCACGGTTTCTAGCTCCAAACCACTATCCCAAGTACCTTCCCAGCTCACCCATACCCTTTCCCCACAACCCATTACCCCTATAACCCTTCCCACTTGCAAAGATCACACAACCCGAAGACCTTCAATGGTGAGATGGTATAGAAAAGAAATGGAGGGCTAGGATTGCCTTGGGAAAGCTTTGTACTCTCACAACAAACTCATCCCAAGAACCAAAGAAGAGTTTGGACTTGTATAAAAGAAAAGAGAACAAGCCGAGTAGAACAACCCCTGTTTTTCCTTTCTTTAGTGTAAAATTTAATTAAGTTTGTTTTAAGATTATTATAGTCAGTTGTTTTAAAAGCTTTATGTTGTAATATTTCTGTTCTTAATATAAAAAGTTAAGAGTTCTTGTGAAATTTCTATTGTCAAAATCTCAAGTATAAGTTAAGTTGTTTAATTCTCTTAAATAATGTTGTTTAAAGCCTTGTAATTAGCTGTTTTTAGTTTTCATAAGATTTAGTTTAAGTAATCTTACTCTCTTATATAATTCTGTCACTTAGTGCTTATAGCTACATAGAGTAACTAGCTAAATCTTTCTAATAAGCTAGTAATTTTAGAGGTCACTTAGCTTAAGTAGGTTTATTATAGTAAGTGTAGATAAAAGGTTTTAATAGTTTGAGCTTTGAAATAGTTTTTAGTTTGCTTAAAAGATTGACAGTTACAATAAAGGTGTGTTTGGTTTAAGCTAGATTTGACCTTTAAAGTCAACTAAAGTTTGTCAAATCTTTCTACCTAGTTGAGTTAAGTCATAAACTCACAAGTTAAAGAGATTTTAGAAGTTAGAAAGTAGAACTCAAAAATTTAGAGTTTATAAACCTTGTTCCAGCACCAGGGCAAGTTTTAGTTAAAAGAAGTTTGAATTTTAGTATTTTAGAAGTGATTTAGAAGATTAAAAGTTGTTTTGTGATAACCTAGTTGAATTTAGTAAAGTGTTAGTTTGAAAATTTTAACCTGCATCTTTGTGCAAAGCCAATTGCACCAGCTGCCATTTGCACCAGCAACAACAAATGACAGCAACAACATTAAGTTTAGGTCAACTCATTCTCTAAAGTTTCCATTTCCATTAGAAAAGTTTGAAATTCTTTTATCTAGGTAGATTCAAGGAAATTAGTTTAGCTTATCTTCAAAATCTCAGCTTATAAAGTTTAGTAATAAGCTTTCTAGCTTATTAGAAAAAGCTCAAAAAACAGTTTCATTTAGACTTTGCTCTTTCTCATCTTAATTTTCTTTCTAAATTTGTTAAACATAGGGTAACTTTAGTGTAAATCCACTTAATACACATCTTAAGCTAGAATAAGTTTCTTTTGCTTTTAATTTTCATCAAGTAACAAGCTCAAAATAAGCCAAGATCCAAAAAGCTCTTTAAACAAGCACTTTCTGTGACAGAGATTAAACAGCTTAATTTCTAGCTTATTCTTTGGTTAAAAGTGATAAGTGTCTTTATTAAAGTTACTAGGAATAAGCTGTTTTACAACTTTGTAGTTTTAAGTTTTTTCTGAATCTCAATTTTTCAATAAGCAAAATAAGCCATAATCGCAGGGTCTGTTTTGTC
>BQNB010022418.1:0-46333 GCA_026074375.1 Tanacetum coccineum | reverse complement strand
TACTAAACCAAGGGTTCCCAATGAGGAAAAGGTTACTTCTGAAGCCAATGTTACACTTGAATAGGGATCTGAACAAGAGAGTGAATACACTGAAGAAGATGATGATGATGAAAAGATTAAATGGGTAAACACTAATGAAGAGGAAGATAAGAATGATGCTGATGATGAGAAAAGTATCAATCTTGAAAATACTGACGATGAGGAAACCGATGATGAATTTGTGCATAGTGAAGAATATGTACAAGACGATGATGAAGAAACTGATGATGAGTTAGTACATGGTGATGAACAAGTGAATGATGATGAGGGTGAAGAGATGATAAATGATGAAGATGCTAACACTAGGAACGATGATGAAGAAATTACTGATGTGGCAAAGATAGATGCTGAAAAGGCAGAAGAAGTAAAGGATGATATCAAGAAAGCTGAACTTCCTCCATCAGGCTCCAGCTTATCTGTGTCTTCAGGGTTCGGTAATCAATTTCTTAACCTTTATTCTAATACTTCTTTAATTGGTACTGTTAAGGATACTACAAATGCTGAGATCAACTCTTTATTGGACGTTCAAATTCAACAAGAGATACTGCATATCCAGTCGCCATTCGTACTTACTATACCTGTTTCAATTCTATGATTTTTGAGCCCTCAGTCGTCATACCTATACCCGAAACTCCTTCAGTAGCTCCTGCAACAATTTTTCTACCTCCTCTAACTATCTCTTCCATATCGCATGTACTACTACAAACAACAACACCGATCCCTACACCACCTATCACCACCGAAGCTCTACCTATTACAATGATTCCAGATCTACTCCATGCTATTATTCAAATAGTATCTGTCCTGAAGAAAGATGTTCAAGAGCTAAAAGTGGTTGACAATACTACAGCACTCCATGCTTCACTTAGATCTAAAATACCGTGAGCTATAAATGCATATCTTAGATCCAGTATGGAGATTGACACTTCAAAGAGTGCTTTAGAAGCATTACAGAAAGAACTGATGACAGTAAGTATCCTACAGTTTGACTATAAGGAGGACCATTAAGAGTCGATGCAAGCTCAAAGTATTAATGAGGTCAAGAATCAATTGCCAAAGTTTCTACCCAAGGCAGTATCTGACTTCGCTACTCTGGTGATTCAAAGCACTATAAAGAAAGCACTCAAGAAGACTCCACTCCTGTTAGATCAATCTTCCTCTCAAGCTCAATCTTCTCTCAAAGCAGCAGAGTCGTTATCTGAATATGAACTGAAGACGATTCTCTTTGACAAGATAGACCAAATCCGCTCCTATTTGACTCATGACAAGCACCAAGCCTTATTTGAGGCATTATTAAATTCAATGGGTCTTGATGATGCTATTGCAAGTGATCAAGCGGATCCAGATAAAATTCTGACAAAAAGAGATCGTGACAACGAAGACCCTTCAGCTGGACCAAACCAGGGTAAGAAGACCAAAAGAAGTAGAACCAAAGAGTTTGAGCCATCAAAGAAATGATCTACTTCCAAATAATCATCTAAAGGTAAATCTCTTGCCAAAACCTCTAAATTTGGAAAATCTATGACTGCAGAAGAACCAGTTGAAGAACTAGTTTTTGAGATGGCCTCTGATGACATTGAACAAACTATTGATGATGTCGCAAATGATGCTAATCAACCACTTGATGACTCAACTCAAACTAAGGACAAAGATCCAAAGAAATATTAGTTCAAACAACCTCCAAGGCCTCCTACTCCTGATCAAGAAACAAGCATCAAGTTGTAGATGAACAACCTAAACAGCCTTGGTTCAACAATATGGTGTCTGCTGCAAAGGATCCGCTCACTTTCGATGAACTAATGGCCACTCTGATTGATTTCTCCAAGAATGCTATGAATCGACTCAAGATAGACAATCTTACTCAAGCACACTTAGTAGGACCAGTCTACGAGCTGTTGAAAGGCGCATGCATAAGCAGCATTCAAATTGAGTACAATATGGAAGAGTGCTTCAAAGATTTTACAAACAAACTTGATTGGAACAATCTAGAAGGAGATCGTTGTCCCTTTGACTTGACTAAACCTCTTCCCTTGAAAGGTCGTACAGGTTGTCTAACCGTTCCTGCAGAATACTTCTTCAACAACGATTTAGAATTTCTAAAATCATCAAATTTAGAAAAGAGGTACACTACGTCTATCACGAAGACAAAAGCAGCTCGGTATGAGATAATAGGAATTGAAAACATGGTCCCTACGCTTTGGAGTACTACCAAAGTGGGGTATAAAAAAGATGCTGAAAAGGGGATCAAGCACTTGGGTGACAAGCGTCAGCTTTGGTATAGATCTCAGCTAAACAAATTCTCCAAGCACAAAGTCTACTCTACTCAGAAGATTCTCAGTGTGGTCAGTGTGAAAGTCAAGAAACTACATAGTTATGGTCACTTGGAAGAGATTGTGGTGAGAATAGTTGATCGTTAGCTATATAAGTTTAAAGAAGGTGACTTTGTTGATCTAGACTTGAACGACATTGAAGACGTACTTCTTCTTGTTGTTCAACACAAGTTATTCTAGCTCACTAAAGTGATATTGTTGACTATATTGTGGCCCTTCGTATGTTTACAAGAAGTCTTATCATCAAAAGACGAGTCGAGGATCTTCAACTTGATATAGAGAGTTACCAAAAGAAACTTAATATCACCAAACCTCAGAAGACCTTTCCTAGAATCGAATTCAAAGAACTCTACACTCCATCATTTGATCCACCAGTGGTAATCTATGAAGACTTGAACAAACAGAAAAGAGTGATGCGGGTTGATGAGCTGTACAAGTTCTCGAATGGGACACTCAAAACTGTTCGTGATAAACTTCACCACCGGCTGTTTGATTTTCGTCTTGGATACAATGATGACATGCCAAGGAGAAAATGGACAACTATGGATAAAATAAGGTCGGGTCTTATGGTGGATTTGATTGACAAGCAGATGCTTGAAAGGCGGATCATTCAGAATCTAGAAAGATTGGTGGGTGCACGGGAACTCGAGATGGACTACAGACTGGTGACACGTACTGAATGATTGCCAGGTCCAATCTTAAATCTTATCTTGTAAATAATGTGAATATGTAGTATAGACTTATAAAATAGGCAAGTATACATAGTGGTTGAGTACGAATTTTCTAGAATTTCTCAATAAATTCAAAATCTCTCAAATTAACGTACTCAACACTATATATAAAACCATCATAAATTAAGGGGGAGCATGAAAATGTTCCGAATAAGGCTTGTTAATAATCAGAACATTTCTCTTCCCAAACAGTTTTCAAACATATTTGAATCAATTGATATCCAAAATATCAAGAGATTTGGAATTTTTAATAAGGGGAGAAAATGTGATTAAAATATATGGCTAAAGATGTGATCTTAAGGACTCAAGTGCGAGCTTCACCCTTCATGTGCTAAACATTTTCGAATATCGACGCACGTGTTGAGGGGGATCACTTATGAAAAAGCAAAAACAATCGAGGTACGAATGTTTTGACTTATGTCACAAGTATCTTGATTGAGTTTTTCAATGGTTTTAAGGCAATGAGAACAATACCCAAAGAACCGAACCATTAATTAATTTAGATTTAAAAAGTGGTTAAATTAGTATTCGATCCCATGATCTAGCCCGAACTGGATGGGGGGGGTGGGGGGAGGAAAAGGAAAAGGGGGGGTGGGATATCTACCCAAGGATATTCCATTAGATAGAATAGAAGTCCTTAGGTATGATATAAAAGGAGTAAAAGTGAGAAAATAGAATAATGCAGACTAATACAGAGCTAGCACTGGAATAAACCCAACAAGGTGTTAGTGATGAAGTCTTGGTAAACATTGAAGGGGTTGAAGGATTAAAAATAAATGTAAGGATAAAGGGTGTAAAGAAAGAAGCCCTTCATACACTTAGGCAAAAACTGGGTCAATACATATGCTATCAGAAACACTAAGCTGTTGTCTTGTATGGAAGATAGTCATCATGGACCCAGTGATACAATGCACAACCCTCCCTAGCCTCTCAAGGTCTCTCAAAAGACTCTTGTTTCATTTCTCACGGAGATAAACACATTTCTATCAACTTTCTCACTCCGGGTTTGTTGATATTGATAGGTGGCAGTCTGCTCCAGCCTTCGATTACTAAAACCAAAGTGCACTATCGAGTCTAGAGCCATAAAAGAGATCATCTATAAATCTCATTAGGACACTAATTCAAAATATACTTGTTAAATCACACACTGTGAAAACAAGAAATATCTTAAGAGTCCTACGCATTATCCTTGTGATATTGCCAGAACATCAGAGTGATACTTAAGTATTCACAATGAATTTTGAAAAAGATAAAACTGTTGGTGTGTTATAAAACCATTTGCATCTTAACACACCAACTGATTTTCCTAAAATCAATTTTCAATCTTATGTCCATGGGAAGTCTCACAAGGGTATTTGTACATAGGAAAGCTGAACATGAATTGACGATTCAATCGGGAAGATAGTAACTTACCGATTCACTTTTACCGTGTTGTCTACTTTGAGAGGCTCCAGTAATGAGAACGGCTAGTGCAGCTGTGAAACCCTGTCAAGGAGATTCTCTTGAATCCTACCTGATCACAAGTAGTATTTATACAGATTAACGGGGAATCGTGGTTATTGCAACCATATTCGACGAAGTGACAAAGACACTTTCATTCATATATGTTGTTTTTCACTAACCCATTTACGCAGGTTTCCCGACGGCGGCAACAGTTAACCGATGACGAGTCGTATTCATAGCTACATGCTCATACCAGTTCAACATATGTAAAGACATTATGAAAGCTCAAGTACATGTTTCAAGGCTTCTGCTACTCTGATACCGTACGTCTTCCTTGAAGTGACGAAGTGTTAAAGTTAAAGAATTTCAAGAAATATAATTATTCAAGCTTTTAAGATAAAGAAAGGTATGAGCATGTCGGTCCAAAAGTCACAAGTTCACAAGAAGGCAAAGATTACAAGATGGCAAAAAGAGATTATGCTTGATTGATGATCTCAAAACGCTCAAGATCACATACAAGTCAAGCTAAAGAAACAAGCTCAGGCCTAAAAGTCTAAAGATAACTACTTCACATTCACAAGATAAAGATTAAAGAAATCAACAATACAAGCAAAGACTGAAGACATTCATAGAATGATAAGCTTAAGTTTTTATAAATGGGAGTGGCCTCCCTTAGGGGGAGATTGTTAGGGATACGAAAAAGTCTTGGTCACTTCTAATATATCGTTAAGTAGCTCGTAGTATAATATTTGGAAACTAGCTAAGCTAACCAAGTCAACATAAGATACCCCTTATGTTAACTGACTCATGTAAGGGTATAAATACATTCTCCATGCCTTGGAGAGGGTTGTTGGTTCATTTGCATAATACATTTCCTTCTTCTTTCTCTTAATAGATGTTCCAACCTCTCTCTCTCTCTCTCTCTCTCTCTCTCTCTCTCGATTATTCAATGTTTGTGTGAATTATAGGAACCTATACCTAAGAAACTTCCTAGTATAGTTCTTGCTAGAGAAACATTCATCAAGAGCTTTAAGACTAGTAATAATAGTGTTAAATCTAGCAAAACCGCTATCAATTGATTCTTCTTCAAGGATAGTAAATTGTTCATATTATTGAACAAGAAGATAAATTTTATTATCCTTTACTTGGCTATTACCTTGATGTGTGATTAACAACAATTGCCAAATATCTTTAGCCGTTTTACACATAAAAATTCTTTCATACTCCTTTTTAGGTAATGCATTATAAATAACCATTTTATCTTCATTATTTTTAGCAAGTTTTTCTTTTAAAGAATCGATCGTCTTGTTATTCAAAGGAAGGACTACTTCTAAAACTTGGATAACTTTATTTCGGGCAACGCGTGGAAAAATCACCATTCAAGATAATATGCCAAAGATCCTAAATCTTTTTCTTTTCACATAAGTTTCAAATCTGATTTTTTCTAATATATAAAACAAGTCAATTTGCGAAGAATGGAGTGTCTTTCATAGCTTAGGCTCCCTTCTGAGGATAATTTATCTGAATCCATATACCAGATTCAAGCTTTAATGTACTATATACGTTAAAGATACTAGGGAGACCTTGGGCTTCTGATACCAATTGTGGAGAAAGTTTTTAGTTTAAATATTCTGAAGGGGGGTTGAATAAGTTTGTGCCTGTTTTAAAAATAAAGACTTAGATTGTCGACTGCATATGAATTCAAGAGATATACACAAGTGTATAGATAGCAGATGTATTAAACAAATAAGTAATTACGAATAAAAACAAGTAAAGATAAGAATAGATCAAATCGAAGACACAATAATTTATATGGTTGGCTACGAAGCTCCTCTTTGCCTACTCCACTCTCAAGTATCCCAACTTTGAGAGATTTTCTCAATATGTCAACAAACTCCTTGTAGGTGGAGAAAACCGTACACGTCGCTTAACCTTTTCACGGTTACTAACTAAATGCCGAGTTCTACTTCGAGATAGAACCAATCTAACACACTATTTTAAGGCCTAAATACTAACATATCATACACATATGATAAATGTAACATTTCTCATTTTCATGTCATTGTACGACTCTATTAATGATCACTATTTATTTTTGTCCGATACGCGTTTACTTTTAATATTTACTTTTAAGCTAAATCGCGTAGACTGAAAATAATCATTGAATGTAAACGGTCATCAAATAAATTAAAGTTTACATCAACCAAGTAAGAAATAATTAATTTGAGAATAATTATGTACTTTGCGTATTTTATTTTATTGGTACCACAGTAAAAGGGTTACTTTCGCGATAAAATAACATTTGGACACACCCGGAAATACCTAGAACAATACCTAGACTCAAACGCAATACCCCGTTTTGTGTCGGGGGGGTGTTGTTTTTTATTTTTTTTTTTTTGTTTTTGTGTGGTGTAAAATTAACAAATGTCTTGCGTTAATATCACTTGGATTTTCCGAAACTTAGCAAGAGAACCATAAACAAATCGTCCCATAAGATTTTCTAGCTAGCAAATCAAACTAATGATACTTAAGGGTACATGCACATCTCCCAAGTCATTAAAACATGTCCTAATGGTCTCCTACTAGTCCTTTACCCAATGGTTAATACTCACCTTGCTTCCCTTGCCCTTCTTAGTCGCGGTTAGCAAGGAAACAACACACCAACCCATGAGATTTCCTAGCTAAGCAAAAATCTTGTACATCACCTAAGTATTTAATACATGTACTTAGTGGTTTAACATAATACCATGTGTAACTAACTAGAAATCCCTAAAAACCACATATATGGCTCATTTTCTAGTTAGTTTAGAATCAAGGGGAGCTAACAAGCTCACTTGCCTATAAATATACTCTTACACATACACTTAAACCTTTCTTAAACTCATAAACACTTAAACATTCACTCTCTCTTGTGTTCGAGTCTCAAACCGCCAACGAACGTCCACAAGGAAGTATACGCGCTACGGTTAGCGATTTACACGTCCACTCCTCGATCTCTCGAACTCTAGGACCTTTTGTAAGTCACAACAACCCTTTACGCTTCATGATATCTTTTCCTTTGATTTGTTAAACATATGTCGCGTAACATGTAAAGGGTGCGTGCCTAATGTGGCGTATGATTTCATTGTATGGGCAAGGGCTCGTTAAAACGCATGATCAATGATGGGGAGGGACAAGCTAGTGACTTCAAACGTAATCATTAACCTAGGCACGAAAATATAAAATAACTACACGTAAACTCTAGTTGTAAACAAATTAAGGTGGCTTAGAAATACGCTTGCGACCCTAATGGACACTTGCATGTGGAACCCGACGTATACACAAGTTGAATACGCGGCATATTGTCACTAGGGCCTTCGAACAACCGTGTAAGTGGCTAAGGGAAGCAACGGGCCATGATGGACTCGTGTAAAGTCCAAGGGTACTCGGCCCGGGCCCAACAAGCCTCGGGTAATAAGTTGGCAGCTCGTAAATAAGCTCTACGAGCTTATTTAAGGGCTAAGGGTGCTTATTGTTTCTCTTGAAGCCGAAATAACCTATAGGAAACTAGCCGAGCCCTTAATGGACTCGTAGCTTATCACCGTGAGCCCAACGCGAGCCTATGAGCTATAATAAGCTTAAACAACTTATTTCTGAGCTTACACGGCTCCATGAGCTTAATATGAACCTAAGAACCGTAATGGACCCTTGGCATGCTTCGTTAAGCCCAACGGACCTAAGAGGGCCATCTAGCCCATTACCGAGTCCACGAAATAAGCCATACTCCACGAATAAGCTCCCACAGCCTATTCGAAAGCTTAAACAGCCTACAAGCCTTCTAAAAATCCTAGGGAGGTCATTGGACCCAAAAGAATTGAGTCCGAACCTCTAAAGCCCTTATCGGGCCCAAGCCGACCCAATAAGAAGCTTATCAGCTTATTTCGAATAAGCTGGAAAATGACACAGATTATTGGGGCTTATTTCAAGTTAAAAATGATCTAGTAAAAGCCTAAAGACCCTAAAAGGTATATCGGGCCAAGCTATTGGGCTTACGGGCCCAATAAGCTCAAAATAAGCCATAATAAGCTCCCCTAGCTTATTTTAAAGCTAAACCGACCCACATGAGCTTATTGGAAACATTTAGATTCGTTAATACTATAACGGGCCTCTAGAAAGCTAAACGGACCTTAACGGGCCCAATAAGGCCCGTTAAGCCAAAAATAAGCTCGAACAGCTTATTTTTAAGCCGAACAACTTTCATGATCTATTTTAAGGATAAAAAGCAATTTAAAACTATTTTAAACCTTTTTCGTGGTCAAAATATGAAAACCGAAAGTAGAGGGACTAATTTTGCCCTTTTCGAAACTTGAATAAAATGTTAAAGTCGTATGTTGAAAACTCATGAGCTATAAGGACGAATTTCGTAAATATCTAAACGGTAAGGACTCAAATTGAACCTTTAAGTTAAATTCGAAAACTAGGGGGACCGATATTGTAATTAACGAAAAGTAGAAGGTTAGAACTCGTCACTTTTCGAAAACTATAAAACCATAAGGACCATTATCGTCACATCACGAAACTAGGTAAATAAGGGCTAGAGTTGTGAACTATTGAAAATAAATGATAAGTTTTAATAAATATTAAAACTTGGAGGTTCACTTGTAAATAAATAAAAACTATAAAACGAAGGGACTAAAACCGTAAATCTAAGAAACTTATGATTTACTTTGATAAAACAAAAGTCTTGGTTTATAAACTTAAGTGAGTACAAACGGAATATATATATACTAAAATATATACGTTTATGTTTCGAGTAATAATTAAATATTATTATCGAGAAGTAATAAATATGATATATTTATTAAACGGAAACAATTTCACGTTTCTCGAAAACCATCGAAATTATAAATACAATGATCTTGTGCATCACCACACAAGTGATAACGGTATATATAAACTTAAAAATGGAATTTAGTTTATACAAAGAGTCGTTAGCTTAAATGTGTAAACTAAGACTTGACCGTACTTACTTAGGTACTTAACGGTGTGATCCACTGCCTACTTGGATATTTGTTATCATTCAGAGAACTACCGGCTAAGGTGAGTTCATAGCCCCATGCTTTACAATTATTTAAATGATTTACATCCTTGGGGTGAGAACATGCTTTGTTTTACAAACTGGACGCAAGTGTACATTTTATACCATGATTACGTGTTTGCCTAAGTTACCATAACCCATTATGTCCATGATCATGAACTGTTAATTGCATAGATGTGATTGGGAATTACATTGTGTGGGCGCGAATGTTATGGATAGATCTATTAGGGATTGACAATCCCCGTTCGGGTGACTAGCTATCACTGGGAACGAACGCATACCATGTCGAATTTGGGATGTTGCAGGGTTAGCACATCATTCACGGACACCAGTTGGCAATTTATAATTGCATTCATATACGTCGAGCCTCGGTGTCATGAGCTTAGGAAACGTAATTACTTTTTATGATGTTTGCATTTGTTGCTTAATCATACACTTGGAAATCTTGCGGTCCTACCATCGATTTACATAAACCTATGAATTCACCAACCTTTTTTATGTTGACGTTTTATGCAGGTGTTTTCAGGTCAATAAGGGCACGAAGGTGCGGATGATACATTGGGAGTCAATAATTGAAGAGTCAACACTTAAGGTTTTGGGGTCTTATTTTCACTTTGGGAGACAATTGTTATAAACCGGATCTTTATCTATTTTGATGAACTATTTGATGCATGAGCTTATGTAACAAACAAGTATTTTGTTAATCCAATGTATCTTTTTCAAACGACACGTTTAGTAGTCGTTCTCAGATCTTGTGCTATTGACCCAATAATGTAACGCCTTCGGATATTCAACATTCCGCTGCATACTCAGATTTGAGGGTGTTACAACAAACGTGGCATTAACCTCAGCTTGTGAAATGGAAAAACCATTGTTTTCAAGGTCTTTTAAAAGCGTTTCGCCTTGTGAATTTCCATTTACTTCTTTCTCTCCCTCATGCGGCTTGTAAGCATTGGAAGTTGAGGTTGGATGCAACAATTTAGTTGGCTTAGTATCAGATGGTCCCTCATGAGCAGTCCACATAGCTTTAGCAGTGGCATACTTGATGACAGATTTCATGATATCATTAGGTAGACAAGAGATAATGATACTTTTTAATCTCTTGTCTTGATTAGCAAGTTTTCTGTCCTCAGGTGACCATTTTTATGAGGTTTGTTCAGTTAATTTGTAGAGGTGGACAAAGGTGACATAGACACAAAAGGTCCATTTTGTAACACCCCCAAAATGGGTCGCAGCGGAATAAGGATCCGGGGCGTGTTACTTATCAGATCAATAACACAAGATAATATAAGAACGACACAAAAAGTCGTTTAAACTGATACATTGGATTTTTATTTAAAAGTATTTGGTACAAAAAGCAAGATGCTTTACTTGATATTGTTACAAGATGGACAGCCCATAACAAATAAACAAAAATGTAATGTGACTAAATCTTTAATGCATGACTTCAAAGATAACCCCCAATGTATCCATTCGCACCCGTGCTAATGGTCCTCCTGAAAAACATTGCATTTAAAACGTCAACATAAAGTTGGTGAATTTCATAGGTTTAATAAATGATCATGCAGGACCGCAAGACTTTCCCTGTGATAATGCAACAGATGCAGACATCACAAATGTATTTACGTTTTCCTAAGCTCATGACACCGAAACTCGACATAATGAATTACAATTTTAAAATTTATAATTTGCCTACATTGCCCGTGATGATGTTCAACCCTTATACATCCAGTTATCCGAACATGAATACGTTCGTTTTTAATGATGCTAGTCACACTTTCCTGAACGGGACAGTCATCCCAAATAGATATATTTTATTATCATTCGCGCTCAACATAATGTAATCCACGACTACATATATGTGATTTAACAGTTCATGATTCATGGGCACAGTGGGTTATCGCTACTTAGGCAAAACGTAATCATGATAAAATGTACACTTGCGCTCCATTTGTTAAAACGGTGATATGTTTCTCACCCTAAAATTTATAAAGTATGATAAAGTATAAACGTGGTGGCTATGGTTTGAACTCACCTTGAATACAGATAGCTCAATTAATCTCAGATAAAAACGTCACACAGACGATATGACAACCTATTTAAATTAAGGCTGTATAAGTACTGAGTACTTTAATTAACATTGAATATAATCTTATAGTTGTTACATCATACTATCGTTCGGGCTATCATAAATAAAGAGGTCATGACATGACGTACGAGGAGTTTAGGACACTTTAAATCGTAAATCCAACAACTCATCGTTACGCCATCCGAAGAGGCGCTCTTTATGAAATCCCTAGTAATATAGCACTTTGATAAACCACTCAATATTCTATTAGCATAATCACGACTCTCATTTTTAGTAATCAGTATTTATAAAGTGAAACGTTTATAAATATACTTTTCGTAAAAATGACCTAACTTGGTCGTTTTAAGCCCGTTGCTCGCGTTTCTTACGTCCATGTCTTCGTAGTAAGACGAGTGATCAAAATATTACATTTTAAAGTTTTTAAAATTCTGTGATGAATAGTAAAATTACTGTTCACAACAGCTCATTTGTCGTTTTAGGCTTTAATTAGCGTAAACTCGTAATCGCGATAACTTATTCGTTTTAACTCCGATTTTAGTGATTCCTTCGAGTATGTTCTCGTTATTAAAAGATTTATTATATTTTATAAAAATAAATCCACTGATGAATAGTGCTTTTTACTGTTCATAGTTTATAAAATTACTTTTATAAACTTTAATTATCGAAAATGCCGTAATTTACTCGTTATAGTTCCGTTTTGAACGATTCTTGCGTGTACGATCTCGTAATCAAAAGTTATATCATATTTTAGGTGTTTTAAACTCAAACCTACTGCCATGAATAGTAACTTTCTATAAAAATAGTTTTATAAAGTATTTATAGTTGTAAACTCGTTTTTAACGTATCTTTTTCGTTATAGATCGGTTTTTCAAGTTTCTTATCATTATGGAATCGTCATGAGGCGTATTATTTTTATAAAATATCATAACCTACTGTCCAAAATTCGTATTTGGACAGCCCCTAAGTTTTCATGTATGTTTCTTTATAAAAACCTTGTTTTTATGTAATATTAACTTAGTAGTTTACTATAAAAACTCTTAAAAACATATTTTACATATGTGGTACTTATAATAAAGTCTAATATCATCCCTAGTCCATATAATTTACATTTGTAAAATAAAAACAAAAAAACCCCCAATAAGTTTAACCTATACTTTCATTATTTTCACATGTGAAGTCTAAGAAACCTTATTAAACCCTAATTAGCCTTTAAACATGTTTATACTTAAACTATAAGTTAACATACTTTTATATTTACTTTTCCTGTTATTATTACATTAGGAATGGAATAAGTGTATAAATTGATTAACTTCAAATAAAATACATTTTATACATTTAAGTCATTTAGTGTTGATATGGCTTATTTAACAGTAATACATAAAATACATAAGAAGAAAGTTTGGTGGATTTAAGAAAACCTTAGTAATGATGTAAGAGATGTGAAATAAGTTCTAAACCCGTGTTTAGATTCAAAATCAAGCTTTCAAGCTTATAACCAAGATTAGTTTTCAAAACCACCCCCTTAATCTTTCCTTTTCTTCTTATTACTTGAAAATGATGAACCAATGCTTCCCAACACCTTAGAATACCTTAAGTATGTTGTGTATAGGTTGTTTGTAATTAGAAATCAAAAGTAGAATTTTGTTAAGGGGTTTTTGTGCCGTGGGATTTGGAGAAGAAAAGAGAGAAAAAAATGAAGTTTTTGTTAAGTATAGAAGTTGTAAACATTTCTCATGCATGCATGGCTATTTATAGTATAAATATCTAGCTAACTTAACCCTAGTTACTTTCTAACCCTAGGTTAAAGTTAGCATGACAAGTTGATAAAGGTGTAAGAGTACCTTTTAGTTAATATCTAGATATTATGTATACAAGTGATGACTCTTGTTCTCATCTTATAATTTCGGCATTATGTATGTATATGTAATGTTATTTTAATTATTTTGAGTATTGGGTATAATCGTGGGTATTCGTTTAGGCGTAACCATATCTAAAATTAATAAATTCTCAATATCAGTTTTTCTATAGGCTTAGATAGGGATTGCTCGGTTATGCGCGTTCCTATTCTTGAGAAACTTATCTGCGCGTATGGCATCTCAATTGATGTTATAGACGCTGATAAACTGCTCAAGAACTGGTACACACCCCATTATCATCATTGCCTAACTTTGTAGATTGTAAAGGAACGATCAAACATCGATGCTCATAAGAAAAGATCGATTGGTTCAGATAAGAGATTCGGGTTTAGAAAGAGTGTAACACTGCCATGGCTGCACACCTAATAGGTTGTCTAGCCAAGTTACAGGCTGTCACTTTTCTTATTGCACCTGCTCGGATTCATCATCGCCTCATGAGAGTAATGTCTATCAAAGACACTTGAAAGATCGTTCCTGGGTTCAAATAATCAATGAACATGATGAGAAATATAATTTCAGTTTCAAAAGCGTTGTTGTTGACTGATACTTTGAACACAAAGCTGGCCATTAGAGACAGAAGTTGATGAGCTACACGGTCTCAATATATTATATTATAGCTATATATTAACAGCCGTATGTTTCCCAAATATCATTCATGCTTATCAGGGAGTAAAACTGTTTGGCTTAGACTTGTGAATGACGGGCCAGATAAAGAGGTATTAGACCCGAGATGGCTGCAAACACGTTGTCGTGCTACCTTGCCAAGATTCTGGTCAATTCCAACCATCAAGATCCGGTAATTTATTATGGTTGCAAAGTGATAAGTGCACAAACGCAAGAGTATCTTCATCGCCAACAACAAACTGAAAAAGGTTTTGCAAATAGGAGTGTAATACAAATAAATACCCATGCTAATATAACAAACAGATTGATGTGTCGTTGTGTGTAGGTAATTTATTTATCAAGTTTTACTATTTATATTTTGCCGACTTTACCTAAAACAACACTTTAACGGGCAGTGTACCTGATCGGATGTAGTTTCGTGGTAAGTAGGGTGTCGAACACCGATAGTGGAAGTTAACTCTTAATTCTACTGGTATTTTATTTATTTAGGTTTAGTACTAATCTAACCTAATTATTTTAATTAAATCTAATTAAACCTAAACTAATGCAAATAGGGGTTTTCAGCCTGAGAGACTGGCACGAGTTTAGTTCTAATTATCCCAAGGTGATGACAAATAACGCACACAAGTTATTAACAAAAGATTTGGAAGCGGTCAAATGTGAGGAAAACGTATTAGCCAGTTTAATCTAATAATATACCTTGATTGTCTATTCGTGCAATGATTGTATTAATTCGTTGGTGGTATATCATTCCAAAGTTAGGTGGATCTTCTCCCTAGACTCGAGGTTTGTCGCTAGTTAATCCTGTCACAATTAACCTAAACCCGCATAAAGCTCACACCGTTGATTATAATCTATCTAGGAAACTATATTGGTGGTTATATTGAATCCTAGCTCATGGAGGCTTTACCAACTTACTGCTTAATGGAAATTCATATACTAGTAGTCCACGCCCACTTAACTACCTATGGAAACAGGACGTTATGTGTAATCCTAAGTCACCGGCTTAGTCTACCTATCCACTTAACCATAGATCGAAACAGGGCTTTCTATTGGTGATCCTATTATTCTAGCTATATGAATAAGCGTTATATGTTTCTATCCCAGACTCTTAGCCTACGCCCAAACAACACCGAAGTTGCAGCGCATTAAATATGTAGGACTAGACCCGGTTAAATTATAAGGAAAACACATAATTAAGCACATAAATGGGTATGAAGTGATAAACATAATTAACATGCAACAAATAAGGAATAATCGATATAAAGACAAATCAAAACATTATATTATCATAAACATGGCTAATATCTAAAGGTATTAGCCGATAGTCATTGTAACAATACACGAAATCATAGATGAACGATTAAACATAACGCTAACCGTACGCGTATAGTGGAGTGTAGATATTACAAGAGTTTTCTTATCGATTAGACCACTTTATAGGACCTTCATGGCTTCATAGATCTTCTGAAAATCAAACCTGGTGGTCAAAAGCATACCCTCAATCATATTTAGTGTTTGGTATTTATAGACTCTGAAAATTGGTCGATACGACGTATTGAAATTCAATACGGCTTATCGGGTTAACTTGACGTGGGCTCCACGAATAAAATATTCCAAAATTTTCTTAAGCTGGTTTCAATACGCCATATCCGATTTTTGGATACGGCGTATTGACCAATACGGAGTATTGGTTCTTCGGATACGGAGTATTGAGGTTTTGGATACGGAGTATTGGCTGAAAACATGTTTCTCTTGATAGTTGACCAAAGTATCATATACGGCGTATCTGCTGATGTAAATACAGCGTATTCTTTATAGTCAGGCAATGGTCTTGAGTTCTTCAAAGTCTTTAGATACGGCGAATTAATGTCAGAATCAGTTGACTTTCTCAAACTCTTCATTTATGCTTCAAAACACGTCTTTTTCTCCATCTTTTGCCCAATGCTCGATAATTACTGCAAATAACAAATATAAATAATTAAGTACCAATTCATGCAATAATTAATATAAAGTGGGTAAGAAACATGGGATAAATGATGCTATAATAATGACGTTATTCGATGTCATCAAATATCCCCCCCACTTGAATCCTACTTGTCCTCAAGTAGCCTTTAGAAGTTTATAAAAATGTATCCCTAAGGATTTTTTCCGTTAAGCATTTATTTAATCAATTACAAGTACACAACCAAACACCTCACGAAATAAGAAAATGAAAACACTCAAATCACTCAACTAATCTATGTGGTAACATGTAACTAATTCGCACAATTGCTCGGTCGTGACGAGTATTCTATCATAAGCTTGGCAATGATACACATCTCCACCACTAGAGCTAAGGAGTAACACGTTTATAAAGGTAAATTAGGTTTTTATTTATAAAGGCTTAAAGAGTTTGACAACTTTATCTAGTTTCTACTGATACCAATATTCCATAAAATATGACAAATACCATACATACATACCCATAACGATAGGATAGACACATATGACCGCACTCAAACCTTAACTTGAATAAGCTAAAGAATAGGACTAGTAGAGTGATGTAGGGTATGGATTTTCTAACTTTCACCAAAAGTAATAAACCAACAAGGTGGATGGATCACACATACATGGCCGTAACGACGGAATAGACATGCATGATTCGATGACATCCTCATTTGAGTAAAGCCTAAGGTTAATCATTAGGAAAGGGAAATAAATTGTTGTTAAATAAAATTTTACTAAACAAATAGATTAAGTCCAAACAGATTAGGTACAAGTTACTAGATACTTTTTCCCGACCGTTACCATGATAAAGACACAACTATATACACAAACGTCTTGATCATAGATAAAAAAACAACAACCTAAGTTGGCGTTCTCGTAACGGTCAACTCCCAATCATCCCATACTTTACATACTTTACAAACAAGTAGCGATATCTACCACTTTATACAAAACTTTACATCGTTGATTTATAACCATCCATCAACGAATAATCGATCCTTTAAATAATTCCATCGGTTTAAGCTTTAATGAACCGACTATCTTCGAACTTTCCTCCTCTCTTTTTGTTGCAATTTTTCTAATTTTTTTATTTTTTTAAACAATACTATGAATCTCGGTGTAATTTCACCATCTTCATGATCATAATAACTCCGGATAATTTCTTCCATGATTCTTCATTATTTGGACGTACCAATAATTGTAATGGTAGTAAAAATACATGAGTTTTGACTACATTTTACATTCCTATTGTAATGTGCAAATTTCACAACCATAACAGAGATAAAAAATGACACAAGACACAGGAAATACATACTTTACACTTTTAAGCAACTAGCAACTGATAAATGGACTTAACCTAACAGGGTAGGCTAAGGTATAAAGGTGTAACGAAATAGATAGTTGGTTTTATCCTAAAGGATTGGCTCTACAGGTTTTTCTAGGGGTATCTTACTCTTAAAATGAGAGTAAACAAATGGTTTATACGGGGGTTAACTAACCAGTGTAGTTAGTTAGTAAAACAACATATAAAGGCTTTTTGGGTGTAATCCTAGAAATTTACGAATTTAAACAAGTTACTCCATCTAAATCTATAGTACTCATTATTGTGGTCTCGAATAGATATACCAAGCCAAGTTTTAAAGTCTACAACATCACCGACACACTCCTATTTTTGTGGGATTTGGGTAAACATTTGGAAACGGATAAAGCTGAATCCTCACAATATCTAATAAGGGTTATGTGTGCAGGTTATGTAACTAGTAATTTCACAAAAGTATGCTTGAAATTTTTTTAAATTTGAGCATAATTTAAGCATTTTAATGTGAAAAATAGGACAAGTAACGTTCTAATTCCTATCCCCCACTTAAGTTATAAAGTCTTGTTGTATAGATAAGTCATTAAAACAGCAGGAAATAAAAAGAAATTAGAATGAGAAACTCCCCTGATGTTTTGCTCGGTAGATTCTCCATTGTTGATTTCATGAGCAAGAATTCCAGATTGTAGATACTTCACCAACATTGTCGATTTCTTTCCAGCGAGGTCCTGTGCAAAATTATAGGAGAACCATGCATAATCTTATCTCGGTATCTACGGTTAATAATAAATAAAACTAAACTGTATAGGAAATAATACGCCATCTCCATGTTTCAGGATACGCCGTATTTAGTCCTGTAAAAAAATCCTAAGTACTGGTCAGAAGTCAAATACGCCATATCATGGTATGAATACGCCGTATTAACATATCTGACAGTAAAGTTAATAAATGCGGAAAATTAAAGGGAAACGTCCAAGCTAGGTCGATACGCCGTATCCAACGGATCTGGATACGCCGTATTGATAACCTGGGAAGACAGACTTGATACTAACTAAGAAAATACATTCCAGGTTGCCTCTTTTGAAGAACTTTTGTTTTTGTGAGAGTCTTTAAGTTAGACTCCCTTTAGCCTCTCGTTACATCATTTTCGAACTCTATAACTTCATCATCCTCCTTGTCAATGTTACCTCCGTAATATTTCTTCAATCGTTGTCCATTGACCTTAAAGCTAAACCCGTTCTCGTTACTGATTTCTACAGCCCCATATGGATATACCGTTTTAACAATGTTCAGACCGCTCCATTTCGACTTAAGTTTTCTAGGGTACATCTTCAGACGAGAATTGTAAAGTAGCACTTGGTCGCCCACGTTAAAATATTTATCACCACGAAGTATAGAATCATGCCATTTTTTGGTCCGTTATTTGTAAATTCTAGTATTCTCATAAGCGCCATCTCTCAATTTGGCTAACGCATTAAGCTGCATAAGACGACTTTCGCTAGCAAGCGTTAAATCCATATTACATTGTTTTAATGCTCAATGTGCCTTATGCTCGATCTCTACGGGTAAATGGCATGCTTTCCCATAAACTAATCTAAAAGGCGTACACCTTGTTGGTGTTTTGTAGGTCGTCTTAAATGCCCACAATGCATCGTTAAGTTTTTCCGACCAACCTTTAGGATTGTACCCCACTGATCTTTCTAGGATACGCTTAATAGCCCTGTCAGTAACTTCAGTTTGTCCATTAGATTGAGGGTGATATGTCGTGGATAATTTGTGAGTCACACCATATCTTTGTAAAGCTTTTTCGAGCTGGGAATTACAAAAATGTGTCCCTCTATTACTAATCAAAGCTTTAGGAAATCCAAACCTAGTGAATAACTGTCTTAAAAACTTAACCACAACACGCGCATCATTCGTAGGTAATGCTTGAGCTTTGACCCATTTGGACACATAATCTACAGCTACTAATATGTATTTATTACCTCTAGATTGGGGAAATGGTCCCATAAAATCTAATCCTCAAACGTCAAAGACTTTGCATACCTGAATGTTATTTTGAGGCATTTCGTTCCTTGAAGATATGTTCCCCGATCTTTGACATGCATCACATCGTATTACGTACTCATTAGCATCCTTAAAGACACTAGGCCAATAAAATCCAGACTCGTAAACCATCTTTGCGGTAACATTAGCGCTTTGATGCCCACCAGTAGGTCCTGAATGACAATGTGCCAGAATTTTGAGGGTTTCACTTCCGGCCACACATCTTCTCATTATATTATCCACGCACAGTTTAAATGAATAAGGTTCCTCCCAGAAGTAAGTCTTGACTTGCGAAAAAAACCTCTTTCTTTTTTTAAAGGTCCAATTTGGGGGAACAACCTTTTCAACAATATAATTAACGAAATCCGCATACCATGGTTCATCGTTATTAAACTTAGATTTTAGCACCATTAAATGCTCGTCGGGGAATTTATCAGCAATTTCCCTCTCAGTTAACACCTCCATGTAAGGATTCTCTAACCTAAATAAGTGATCCGCGGTCAAGTTTTTTGCTCCCTTTTTATCTTTGGTTTCAATATTTGCTGGTCCATGTCAAAGATTACCTAATCGTCTCCTACCATAAGCGTTATCTTTTTATTAAACACATCAATCGTGGCACAGGCGGTGGCCAAAAAAAGTCTCCTTAAAATTATCGGAATTCTAAAGTCTTCGGGGATATCCAAGATAAAAAAATCGATGGGGAGGACAAGTTTATCCACCTTAATAAGCACATTTTCGACTATACCCCTTGGGTATTGGATCGACCTATCGGCTAGTTCTAAGCTCATTCGAGTCGGTGTTGGTTCCCCTAAACCTAATTTTTCATACATCGTATAAGGCATCAAACTTATACTAGCTCCTAGATCCGCCAATGCATTATTAATTAAACCTAAACTAATGCAAAGAGGGGTTTTCAGCCTGAGAGACTGGCGCGAGTTTAGTTCTAATTATCCTAAGGTGATGACAAATAACGCACACAAGTGATTGGTATGTGCCTAAATACACATACCTTTTATAGATTAAAACGAACTTAAATGACCAAAAACGTACCAAAAATACATTGTATTTGTATGTTTTTACTTATATTGTGCAGGAAACGAATATCCGACAAAAGGACGAAAAATCAAACCAAAACGGACAAAACTGAGCACGGAATGGAAGAGCGTGAAAAAGCCAAAGTTTTTTACTTGTATTTGTATGTTTTTAAAAGCCTTATGGAATACTTATCTCTCTTATTATTGATCTTATCCTTATTACGTATTTATATTATATATTTATTATATTTATATATACTAAAAAGGACGAGTCAATTTTTGGCGCTTTTGCCGGGGAGGTGTGTGCGATTATCGTGTTTCATTTGAAGATTAGTTTTTGAAGACCCTTCCTCGTGAAGTTATCATTTTCCGTTTGTGAATATATTTTCTTATTATTAAAAAAATTAAAAAAATACCAACAATACGTTTCCTAAAGTATTGAAAGTACCAAAAAAATTAAAAAACCAACAAAACAAATCTTGTTGTTAATCGTTACAATCGGCTCACCTTTGAATTACAAACTATAAAGAGGGTATAAGGCGGGCTTGATCCAAGGAACATCACCCAAAAAGGAAGAACGCTTTTAAATCGCTTCGGCGTGCTAATTCCTTCCGCTCTCTTGTGCGTAATTTAAAGAGCTACCGTGGACTTTTAACATCCGGTTACCAAAAATATTGTGTTGTTCTTGTTTTTAGTGCATGCGCACTCGCTCTTCTTCGAATCTAGTTGGTGAATCTTCTCCTAATCCAACTACTTCAAATCCGAAACGTCGTAACCGTAGACGTTCAAAGCAACCTTTTAATCTCGAAGAACCTCTAGAAAATGAAGCTCCTCCTGTAGTTACGATGGCCAATCAACGTACTATGGCGGAATTGTTCTGTGCACCCACCGAGGGTTATGCGGAGGCAATCGTGGTTCCACCAATTCTTGTTGAGCATTTCGAGCTCAAGAATAGTCTCATTAATATGATGACTTCAGACCAATTCTTCGAACTTGAGAAAGACAATCCTCATGATCACATTCGTTGGTTTAACAAAATAACTTCCACCATAAAATACAAGGATGTGCCTAATTCAGCGATTAAGCTTATGCTTTTTCCTTTTTCTCTTGCGGGGGCAGCCCGCCGTTGGCTCAAAAAAGAACCCCCTCGTTTTATTCTCACTTGGGAAGATCTTGTTTCCAAATTCATCAATGAATTCTTTCCTCCCTCAAGAACGACAAATCTTCGAAATGAAATTTCCAACTTTGAACAACGTTTTGGAGAATCGTTTCATGAGGCATGGGGACCGTTACAAGGATCTCCTTCGTGCATGCCCTCATCTTGGTTTTACCGAATTGAATCAACTTGATACCTTCTACAATGCTTTAAACCCAACCGACCAAGATTCTTTGAATTCTGCCGCCGGTGGCAATCTTTTGGAAAGAAGTACTCAAGATGTGTTGACAATTATCGAAAAAAATCCAAAGTCCGCAATTCACGAAACAAATCGATTGTTTCTCAAGTGATGTTAATTCTTCTTCCTCCAAGATAGCCAAACTTACTCATGCAGTAAATCAGCAAACAAGTGTTATGACTACCGCCATGACCGCTATTCTCAAACAATTTCAAGCAACCCCATCTCCAGCTTCCGTAAAAGCCGTTGAGGAAATTTATGTTACTTGTGGTGGTGCTCATCCTTATTATTAGTGTCTCGCCGCCGATGGCAACACTTTCTGGAATTTTGGGATAATTTTCAAGGATATGTTTTAGCAGCCGCGGTTAACTACAATCAAGGTAATGCCGGTTATCGTCCTCCGAGTGTGGCTAATCAAATTCAACAACCGGGTTTTGCTCAACCAAATGTGCAAAATAATCAAAATCGGTTTAGCCAACCTTAAGGATATAATCGAGGAAACAATTTCAATCAAGATACATCTTATCAAGCTCCAATTCAACAAAATCAAGTTGTTCCTTTAAGTGAGTTGGAGAAAATTAAGAAGATAAATAAGGTTAATATAAAAGCCATGCAAGCTCAAATTAACAATGTGAAAAATGAGTTAAGAAATGAAATGCAAACTTCGATTCAAGCTTCAATGTCTAACCAAACCAATGAGCTTAAGAACATGATGGCTAGCTTTTTCCAAATGAACACCGCTTCTTCTTCGGGTTCGGGATCTCTCCCTGGCAACACCATTGCTAACCCGAAAGGTGAATTGAAAGCCATCACCACCCGAAGTGGTCTTGTTCTTGATGGACCTTTCGTTCCTATGCCTCCTCCATTCATTAATCCGAAGGAGGATGAACGTGCAGAGGAGACTTTAACGGACCCGAAACTTGCTAAGTATACCATTAAGGTCCCACCTTCTCTTGTCTAAAAAGCTAAACCTACTTCTCTAAAGAATTATGTTGTGCACAAAAGGGATCCTCTTCACCCAAATATCCCTTATCCTTCAAGAATGCACCAAGAAAAACAGCAAGAGAAAGATGAAGTCTAAATTCATAAATTTTGGCAAATGTTCAAACAACTTCACGTCAATATCTCTCTTGCCGATGCTTTGATTCTTATCCTGAAATACCAAAAGATACTTAAAAGTCTCCTTTCCAATAAGGAGAAACTTTTAGAGCTGGAAAACACACCCCTTAATGAAAATTGCTCAGCGGTTATCCTCAAGAAGTTACCCGAAAAACTTGGAGACCCTGGGAAATTTCTTATCTCGTGTGGTTTTAGTGAGCTTAAATGCAAGGCCCTAGCCGATCTAGGTGCTAGCATCAACTTGATGCTACTCTCGGTTTGGAAAAAGTTAGGTTTACCCGGGCTTATTTTCACCCGCATGACCCTTGAACTAGCTAACCGGGCAATTTATACACCGGCTGGAATTGCAAGAGATGTCTTTATTCCAGTTGGAAAGTTCACATTCCCCGCTAATTTTGTCATCGTTGATTATGAAAGTGATCCTCGAGTCCCCCTCGTATTGGGAAGACCTTTCTTATGGACCGCTCGTGCTTTGATTAACATTCACGGAGAAGAAATGATTCTCTGTGACGGTGACGAAAGGTTAATCTTGAACATGAGACATGATACTTCAAGCTATTCTAACAAGCCTAAAAAAGAATCAATCAACATGATTGACATCTGTAATGTTTCATACGAAGATTATCTTGAGGACTTGTTTGTAAATGAAAAGATAACAAATCATCTGAGTGGCAATCCCACTCCAATTTCGGACCCTATTGTTTCTTCTTCTCCTACACTTACTTCCTTAGAAGAAAGTGATTTAATTTGGGAAGAATTCAAAGCTTATCTCGCTAGTGATTCATTTTCATCGGGGAGTGATGATACCGACTTTGACCCAGAGGGAGATCTTCGTTTAATTGAGGAATTATTAAATAATGATCCTTCATCTCATCTCCCTTTTTCTCTTAATCCATTAAGTGGCAGTACCACTTCTTCTTCTCCTGACCATTTGCTCGAGGAGTTCGCTGATGAACTTGCTCTTATTACATTTCCACCAGGAAATGATGATCTTCCTTTTGATATCGAATCCGATCTTAGAGAAATAGAATATTTGCTTAACCATGATCCTACCAAGAAAATGGATTCTATTCTCAAGGATTCGGTTGATGAGGGTAATCTTGCAGATCCTAATAACGATCTTGTTAATACCATTCCCGAGATGTTCATCGATGAACATATTCTTGATTATTCATCTCCACCATTATATGATGATGTCGATGATGATCTTGAGTCCGATAATGATGATGTTTATGATGATCCATTTGACTCCAAGGAAGATAAAATCAAAGAGTCTAAACTCTTGATTGATGAACTTGATCCCCCTAGATCAAGTGATTTCCTTCCTTCCCCCGAGTGTGACTCGGTTCTCTATGAGGATTTTTCTGAGGTTGATGCTTTGACTTCAACCGATAACGAGGACAAAGTATTTAATCCGGGTATACTCATTCATGAGAACCATTTTGAAGTCACCAACTGTGCAAAGAATGTAAACAAGATATCCATACCTAATGCTTCTTTTATTCTTGAGGATTTTAATCCTCCTCTTTATGAACTTCCTTTCCACAAAGAAGTTCCTAGGTCCGAAATTTTACTCTCGTTTTCATCCGAAAATGAGGAAAAAGTTTTCAACCCCGGGATTCTCACTTCTAAAGGAGTTCATACTTCTCTTCTCTTGGAATTATCTCATCGGGGCCCTAAAGCTTTCAAAGTCATTAAAATTTTTAAAAGCCCGATGGAGATTTTTCCTTGCTCTTATGAAGAGGACATCCTTGTTTTGGATGTTTCGTGTCTCCATTTCTATCCCCCTTGACCAGTTCAAGTATGGGGGGATCGGGTCAAGCTTAGTGACCTTAAACAAGCGCTTCGTGGGTGGCAACCCATGCTTATCCTAATATAATTATATAGTAGTAATGAATAAGTGTGTTGTGAGAGAGGCTCGCCTCTTCCATTTTCCGTGTTTCGTGTTTTGTATTGTATGTCCAGGATTGCCCAGATTTTGAAGACTCGTGCTCGTAGTTTTGTCCTTCGATCACTCGATCTTTACATCCTCAGCTTCATTATGGGAATCCAATATCCTAATCTTATCGACTAACGTTTATCTTTGAGCATACTTAATAAACGGCTTTAGATTTACGTAGAGACCCTTCTTAAAACATTGAGGACAATGTTCGGTTCTAGTATGGGGGGGATCTATCGATTTGATTTTGCCTGCAGCCGTTGTTTTCACGTAATCCCGTTTTTACCACCAAAATACCAAAAAAATTTCAAAAAATTTAAAAAATTTCAAAAATAAAATAAGTGTTTTGTCACAATTTTGACTTTCCTGCTGGGTAGAATAAGAATAAATTTTGACTCGATCGAGCATGTTGAGCTCTAGCTTGTTCCTTAACTTTTAGACTAAGCATTCGCGGATCTTTGCGAAGAACGAAAAATGATAGAGTTAAGTATGAGTTAGATGCTAAACAAGGATTATTTGGAAATCTTACAAGCTCATGTGTGTAATTTGTGGCTTTTTCTCCCATAAGCTCCTAACCGGACTAATAATACGTGCTATTTTTGAAAATTAAACTTAAATCGACAATTTTTGAGATGTAGTCAATAATATTTTTGTCTTAGTTCAAATTTATACTTAAACTTTCCAAAAAGAAATTTTCTCTATATAAAGTGTAAAATGAAAAAAAAATGAATGATGATGAAAGTGAATGAATAAGGAGACAACAATAATATAAACTGTGGGCTGATAAAAGTTTACTGCCTCTTGCCGGCTCACAACCGATGTGGTAGTCTTCAAAAGAAGGCCCATAGTAAAAATAATAATCCGAGACTAATAAAAGTTTGTTGCATCTTGCCAGCTCACAATCGATGTTGCAGCCTTCAAAAAGGTCGAGGATTTCAATCGCATCATGGTTATATTAATGTTAAGTGTAATAAATGTGATTTAATAAATATAGGGAAAATCTCTTTTTCTTAAATTTAAATATGCTTTTGAACTAAGACTATTTCATGATTACATTGTGGTTTTTCTAATAAGCTATGTGTAAACGGGAAACCTAAGAGTTTTTGAAACCGAAGGTCCGTGAGTCTCGATACTAGTCTCTGTGGGGTGTCAAAAGCCTGGTCACTTAGCCGCAAGGTTGGGATGTGCCGAGACGAAAGTCGCTACATGGGATGATCTCGCCTTCAAACTCATTATTCTCGGGTGGAACGTGAAGCATAGAAATTTTGAAAAAAGTTGATCCATGGTTGAAATTCGAAATGGCACATTCACCTAATATAATAATTATCGAGAGTGAAAAGTTCACAAGTTACAAATATGAGTAGTGTTAGCATTTTAACTCATATTTAACGGTGATTTCATTTTTAAGCTTGGTTTGGGACGAGTGAAAAGTCGGGGATGATGAATTTATCCTTTTTGGGCATTTTAGGATTGAAATGCATCTTGTTCTATGATCCCTAACGGTTATGAAAATAACGAAAGTCAAACATGTTAGTTAGTTGCTTAAAAAGAAAAGTACAAAAAATGAGAAAAAGGAAAAATACAAAAATATGTGTGAGAATAAGTGTATATATTTAAAAATGGTAAAAACGGGGCTTTTCAAAGCTTTTGTTTCTTTCATTCCCTTGACTAACACTTAGCTACTTTTCGAGGTAATTAGTCGAGAGGGATTGAATTCCTTAGTTTTTCCTAATGTCTACTTTAGCATTGCGTGAGGATACGACAGTATCTTAGTATGGGGGATTTTGGTATGTGTTTAAATACACATACCTTTGACCATTAAAAATGGACTTAAATGACCAAAAACGTACCAAAAATACATTGTATTTGTATGATTTCAACTTATATTGAGCAGAAACGGAAAATTAATCCGAAAAAAGGACAAAAAATCAAGCCAAAATGGACAAAACCGAGCACGGAATGGAAAAGCGTGAAAAAGTCAAAGACAAAGTAAATAAAAAAGTCAACCCCGAAAGGTCAAAGCCGAAGCCGTAACCGAAGAAATACTTAATGGGCCCACCCTTACCCATCTAATGGGCCGGGGCAGCCCATTAAGTGTTAATATAAAGACCACAACAAGGAAAAGGCCCAAAATCCCTCTTCTACATTAACCGGCCCAAAATGAATATACTAGGCCCAAACCAGATAACAGCGTTAAGTCCATAACCTTAACGCTTGTTAGTCTATTAGCACCACATGGACTGAAATTGCAAACATACCATACATCTTAGAGGACCTTTCTTGCCAAGTCCTCAAACTTTATCACCACAAAGGACTAAAGTTGCAACATGACTTATCAAAATGAAGGACCAATCCTGTCAACTCCCCAAACATTCACCCTGCACCAAAACAGATATAAACAACCCATTTCCTGCCAAACCATTGTCACTATTCATATGTCACTCTCAACCTCGTAATACTGTTCCTACAAACAAAACCATCACTTTCAGTCACACCCCCACTTAACCCCACTTCATATGACTACAAATCCACGCTGGCAATCTCATGAGTCCTAATTCGACAAGGAAAGAAGACAAAGGATTAATGGCTTAGATTAAAGACCTTGGAGGACACTCATATTTGATGGCCAGGATGAGTTTTTGACTCCTCTCACAAAGAAAACACACCCTTGAAGCCTCTCACGGAACAAGCACAATTGAAGACCAAAGCTGTGAAGATCCTAGTATAAATATAGGGCCATTGTAGCTTATTGTTTTTTGGGTCCTTAGTCTTGTTTTTGAACTAATTAGACTATTTTTAATATTGTCATTTAAATTTCTGTCATTTTAATTTAAAGCATTGTAATCCTTTTTCCAGTTAATGAAAGTTTAAGTGCCTTTTCTTTAATAATTGTCATTTACACTAATTGTCATTTAAATACTGTTTTTAAGCTCTTATATAAGCTTTTGAATCATTCAAAGCTTATACACAAGCTTGTTTTCAATTCTGTCCTAAAAACCAAAAAATCAAAAAAATCACAAAAAAATCAGTTTACTCATTTCAATGGAGCATGGTGTATAGTGGATGGCCATGGTTTAGAGCTTCTTGGGAAGCACATAGGTTGGTTTTGAACTGATTTGGGTCTTTAAATCATATTCAAAAGCTTGGACACTTGTGAGTTTTTCTTATTTTTCATTTTAGCTTATTACTGTTCAGCTGCTTATTTTATTGCATATTACTTGCTTAATCCTTGCTTAAGGTGTTGATTTATGCCTAAAAAAAAAAAAAATTTTTATATAAAAATGCTTACTTATTGCTTTCATGTCCTTTATTTAAGTTTTTCTTCAAAACTGTCTTTATTTGCCTTTAATCTGCTTATTACTTGTTTGCTTATTTAACTGCTTATTATTGTGTTCTTTATGCTTTTTAGTGCTTAATATTAGTTGTTGGACATCTGTTTTCCATAAACTTGTTTTAAATCTTTGTAAAATTAGCTTAAAAATGGTTTTGAATCTTCTAAAGGAGTGTTTGGGTCAAGGGCCAAAATGGGTAAAACTTGTTTAAATTTTTTTTTGTCACTTGGTTAACTTCAACAAGCTTAGTTAAGTCATAATAATAATTTTTTTAGAGGTTTTTAAAGTTTAAAAGTAGGATTTAGGTTTTGTCCAATTTGTGTTTAAAAGCTGTGTTCAAAAAAACAGCTTCTTTATTAGCTTATTTGATTAAAACTGCTTAAAACCTCAACTCAAAAACCGGCTTTTAAATGTTGTTTAGATTTTTGTTTATGTTGAAAAGTAACTAGTTTTGTTAAGTGCATTTTGCCTTGTGTGGTATTTTAGTTCAAAATCTGTCATAGTTTGTTAATGTACAGTTTCTAAGTTAAAAAGTCTATTGTCAAAGTTTAAAATTAGGGTAAAGTTATATTTTGTTTTTTAAGGACTCTAGAAATTTTTGAAGCATAGAGCTCAATAATTGTCAATTTTCCTATTTGTTTTAAAGCTTAGTTTAGCTTTTTGGTAACATCCGACCAATTTATTCGAACTTTAAATGTCTATGTTACCTTTTGACATTTTTGGTCCGGTTCGAATTTTTTTTAACATTTGGAACTTTTTAAAACCATGTCGCATAGAGAAACAGAATCGGCGGGGGGGGTCGGGGAGGCCAGCGTAGCCAATAAATTGCAGAAGACGCGAGAGTGATGAAGGAGATAGAGAAAAAGGGTATCGGCACGTAATGATCAGACACTGGACTTATGGGCTGATTTAAGCTCTCTTCAAGTCTGTGCTTAGAGTCTGATAAACACACATTGCCTTCAGGTTCCTCATATAGTACAACTTAGGCAACCGCTGACACTATCACACACATGTACATTGTGAGGGGTACACTAATATGAAGAATATACAAGTGTTATTCTTCCTAATACTATTCCTAGCACTATTTGAGAATATATACTATTCCTAATACTATTCATAATACTATTCCTAATACTATTCCTAGCACTATTTGAGAATATATACTATTCCTAATACTATTCATAATACTATTCCTAGCACTATTTGAGAATATAATTAGCCTATCTTTTAAAATATTGTATCAGGTGATGAGACGTAACTATGTGAATAGAGAAAGAAATAGGTATAGGTAGGGTAGTCATGTAAAGAATATACATGATGGTGTCTAATTATTGCTATGTCTTGGGATGGGTAGTGTACCGAGATAAAAAATTTATAAGAAAAACTTTGGGCCTTGACGTGGATTTAAGGTTTATTCAAGTCAAAATATATTTTTCGGTCAAAGCTTAACAGTGTTACATCAATGAATTTTAACCAAATGATTTAATAAAATTATAAAACTTGTATGAAATTTTATCAAGTAAATACCATTTTTATTGGAAAAATTATTTGGAAAAACAATGGCGCAAGATTCGTGACTCGAATCTACCGTTAACTAGTTCAAACAGAGTCCGATACCGATAGTTATCAAAAAAACTATAATTTATATTGTTACACAATTCACCCATCTATTATTTGGTACTTAGTCACTTGCTTTAAAAGTTTATTATAAATAAAATTTTTATACCATTTCTTTCATTTCATTTTTTATAACACACACTTAAACACTCTTCCCCTCCATAAAATCCGGCCACCACAGCCACGGCCGGCCGCCACCCAGCCGCCGTCGGCCACCACCACCGCCGCCGGAAAAATTTTCTGGCGAGTTTTCCGGCGAACTCCAAAAATGCTCCCCTTCACCCGATCTATCCGATCTACCACACCACGCGCCACCCTCCTCCAGCCACCGAACCTCCTCACCATCTCTTCCCAACCACCCAAGGCTGCGTTTGGTTTCTCCGGCACCCAAAAGGGTGCGTTTGTTGTTCGGGCCAGCGGGTGTACGCTGAGTTCGCGCCGTAGCAGTCGTCGACCCAACTCTTCGGTGTTGTTATAAGTCTTCGTTTACTTGGGTTCTGTTTTAGATGTTGTTTAAATGTGATGAAATCCATGGACACTTGCGTTAGACTAGTTGTGCTAGGTTGATTGATCGGCATGAAGGCCGTGTATAGGTTAAGTAAGAGTATTGTAAGCGAATATTTGGTCGAAAAATAATTTTGGCACGTTTTGGTAATAATCGACTAAAACAGAAAGTTTAGCACGTATTTCGGGGTCTGAGACTTTGTAAAATTATATTTTTGATTTGATAATATCGAAGAGGGTAATTTTGTGAACGTTTCAGTAAATTGAACGCCCCGTAACTCTTAAAAACGAAGAAGTTATAGCAAATTAAGTTCGGAAAATACATGTTAAAATTGACAGCTATTTTAGGCAAAAATAGCTGCTGGTTACCGATTTTCAACGTCAATTTTTGGGCATTTTCGAGTCCTTTCAGCCTCGGCGAAACACGAAAGTGTTCGGAGCGACGTTTTGCATAAAGTTAGCTTTATGGATCGAAACTTACGAAAGTTGTTTTTGGATTTAGCGGGTCAAAACTTTGGTCAAATAACAGCAGCAGTTTTTTGATACAATTTATATTGGCATCAAGATTTAATAAGAGGGCATTTTGGTCGATTTTCTGTCGAGATTCGAGTTCACGGCCAAAACTAAAAGTCGATCTGAATTGGACAATTCCGATAAAAAACTCTTTTTACTCGAGTCGTGAAAAACGTGATTTAGTGGCATCGTTTAGGTACGGTCAGATTTGGATCAAAATGTATAAAGATGTAAAAAGACAGTATATAGACTTATATAAAGTCTTACTAAGGTTAAAAAGTAAATACAAATGTAAGTATTATAAAAATATACTAAGTTTTTATAAATTACCAATTAAGGTAACTATCCTAAAATAAAAAGATTTCCGAAAATAGAAAGTCTCTAATAATAACGTAAAGATAAAGCGTAAGAAAATGTCTATAACTCATGAGTAGGGGTTTCAGGATTAAGATCCGCAAGTGGAATCCTCATCACATGAATGTTATATAAATAATATATATGATTTGTGCCGCTACAATGACAACATCGTCGATGGTAAACTTCGAGTATATAATAATTAAGCGCATCTATAACTCGTGATCATGTTGTCGATTGTTCGTGGTGACTACTTCAACTATCGATTGACCGACTGTAGCTTATCGATGCAGGTGATTTATAGCCCCTCTTTCCTTGTTTTATAATTTCTTTTACAATCCGTGGGGAAATACATTGCTCATTACAACTTGTTTGCATACTGTTTACATACTTGTTTACATACTCATACTCATTTACAAACTCGGTTACTTGATTTATATCATACCCACTTCTACTTTATGTGATTAAAGTATTTACTGTTCCTAAGTAGCGATTAGACCACTCAATGTCCAGAAAACTTCAATGAAACTGTTAATTAGAGTTACGATGTAACGTGAATGTAAAAATAGATCATTGGGACTAATTATCCCTATCCGTGTGAGTAGCGCATCTCTGTGGCCGGTGTACCGGACAACGGGATATATCATTCCAATTTCATTTGTTCTTGGTCAAACACCGTATGGGCAAAATACCATTTGGCATATTATATGCTACAAAATTAGCTTCAGTGTCATGACTTAGCGGGGCCAACAAACGAGTAAATACATTTTATTGATGCTGGATAATCTGTTATTGTAGTTCTATATTTTTAGAAATCTTGTGGCCACACTACTTTGTTGATCATTACTGGTTATTAAACAATTTTTTTAATATACTGCATGAAGCATTAGACATTATTCTCTTTTGATTCACATTTACATTACAAAAATTCTATGAACTCACCAACTTTATGTTGACATTTTAAGCATGTTTTTTTAGGTGGATAATGCTTTTTGGATTACTTGATGTGCATTGGAGACTAAATTGACAGGATTTTCATCATGGATTTCTACATACATTCAAATGATCAAATCTCGTTCTATGTTTTTCAGCTTTTTCATTGTGATGCAATTATGGGACAAATGTTATATTAATTTCAAGAAAATCAAAGAGATTATTTTCAAACGACACATTTAGAGGTCGTTCTCTTGTATCTTGTGCTTTTGTATTATGAAGTAACATCCCCGGACATATTTCCGCTGCGACTCATTTTTAGGGGTGTTACAGATTGGTATCAGAGCACTGGCTATAGAGAACTAGGTTGTATATTTTACCCTAGTCTATAGCCGTTTTCACAAACATTGCATCACATAAAACATTTTCAAAGTGCATACACACTACTTGCTTACTTGCTTAGGTTACTTGTTACCTTAAGTGCTTACATGACATACATATATATAATATATAGCTTGCTTTTCCTTTTGCGTATATCGTATTTATTTATATTTAGAGTAAATTTTATAAAGACAAGACATTTCTTAAGACACTGTGAGTTGCACAATGGTCTCTTTTATACCTCAGACATTGTGAGTTACACAATGGTCTCATTTTACTTCTTAGACATTGTGAGTTGCACAATGGTCTCACTTTGTTCTCAGACATTGTAAGTTAAACAATGGTCTCTAAGAATATATTTTTTTCTCATAACTTTATACAATATTGTATTACGCGAAAACCGTCATAATTTTTTGTTTACATAAAATTATGTATGAATCTAAGTATTACAAGTCTTGAAATGTGCAGACTGTAATATAAGATTGATAAGATAATTGTTATGTTAACAAACCGTCACAGTTTCTGTTTACAGGGATTATGCCATGAATCAAGTATTTACAAGTCTTGTATGGGCGGGACTTATAATAGGAGGATTGATTATTAATGCTATTTGCTCAACATAGAGACCTTTATCTATTTACTATAACCGTATACTCATCCATATTTTATGACGCTATGTCGATCTTCCCTGATTGTTTTACTCTCCGTCTCCGAAGACGAGTTTTAAGCACTCGTCCCATACTCATTAGAGCACATGAATTGTCATGTCATCCATCACCTTGAAGGTTATGTGAGTACGCGTATTGCATCGGAAATTATTAAGTAGGATGATTTATAATCTATTTATTTAAAAGGATTGGGACGCCTCTTCATTTAAATAAATAAATTGTGAATCACCGAACCATAAGTTTATCATTTCTTACTTACATAAATTTGGACGCTTCTTTATGTAAATAAGGAATTATAAATGAGTGGGCTTAATGGTATCCAATATGAGACGAGTATGAACTTGAACCCAATAATCACCGAAATTCGTTAAAAGAATTAGAAACACAGTGGTGTCTTACCACTCATCGAAAACCTCAAGGCCTCGCTTGAGCTAAATGATCTCATTCTTAAGTTATTACTTTTGCCATTTCAAATCCTTACGATCATGAACTGTCTGTGGAGCTAAAAGACTAAGTACAATGTTCTGTCACCTATCACATAAGCTCTCCCACGAGCTCCTTCCATTTGTTGATCATTATTATGGGGGTATTGTTTCTCGGAGTGTTCTCACTATTCGCATTCTATCATCGTTTACTACGGTCATTATCGTATGGTTACTGTTGTTGGGGTTGTTGGGTCCTGGAGCGGTCCCATCTTGTACAAGTCTATTCATCAAGCGATACAAACCTCCCTCAAACAAGCTAAACACTTGTCGATACAATATTCCCAACGTGAGTAATTCATTTCAAGCCAATAAGTACAACAATTTTCAGTCTATGTACATTCTAGTACTCTAAGTAAGTCGAGTATACTTACATCCATTAGCCGCATTTCGGATATTTAATCATCGAACATTGCATATATCAGGAAACGAGCCTCTGCCCTTAAATAATTAAGACTTCAAACATGCATACTCACGCGGGTACACTTTCTCTTCGATGCTTTCGCTATTAAGAGACTCTCTCTATAATGTGGTTATATCAATCATAAAACCCGTAATGATATTTTTCTAAAAATATCCATTCTAAACATCGGTCATAGGTGTGGTGGTTGCGGCAGTTCTCTTTGGTGGCATTTTGATTTAGATCACCAGAATACAATACACGTGGGATTTCAAACAATCACAATCACGACATGATAAAATGCAACCACCTCATATATGATTTGAAAACATATATGATAATTAATACAGAATGAAAACTACAAAGTCCTTCGGTCGTGCTAGCAGGAAATAACTCATAATACTTAACAGACTAACATATAGCTATGGATTAAATATCCTGGTCAAACCTAACCAAAATTTAAGGATATTAAGAAGGGTCGAAATATCAAATTTGTTGAATAAATTCATCATCATCTTGTTTAGAACTGGTTTATTAAATCTTAAATCTTTTTTTTGGTCACACAATTGTTAACACAAATTTAATCTCGGGACGAGATTTCTTTAAGGGGTAGGTACTGTAACATCCGGCAATTTTCGAAACTTTAAATGTCTATGTTACCTTTTGACATTTTGGGTCCGGTTCGAATTTTTTTTAACATTTGGACTTTTTACCGTCGCATAAAAACAATTGCCGCGTAGCCTGTAAATTTCAAAACATATTTAAATAATAAATCATAATTATTATTATTTATCTCTCATTTATAAGCTAAACATTTGCTCGGTTCCTGAGACTTTCAAATTACATGTGAAGGGGTACACTATTGAAGAATATAACAATAGTGTTACTTCCTAATACTATTCCTAGCACTATTTGAGAATATATACTATTCCTAATACTATTCATAATACTATTCCTAATACTATTCCTAGCACTATTTGAGAATATATACTATTCCTAATACTATTCATAATACTATTCCTAATACTATTCCTAGCACTATTTGAGAATATATACTATTCCTATCTTTTTAAAATTTGAATCAGGTGATGAGACGTAACTATGTGAATAGAGAAAGAAATAGGTATAGGTAGGGTAGTCATGTAAGGAATATACATGATGGTGTCTAATTATATTTTTTTGAATTTGGTCAAGGTGTCGTGACTTAATTGTTATTGCTATGTCTTTGAATTGGTTTGTGTACCGAGATAAATTTTGTATAAGAAAAACTTTGGGTCTGACGTGGATTTAAAGTTTATTTAATCAAAATATATTTTTCGTGTCAAAGCTTAACAGTGTTACACAATCATTTACCAAGGTTTTAATAAATATTATAAAACATTTATGAAATGTAAATAAGTAAATACTTATTTTTAGTGGAAAAATGATTTGGAAAACAAGTGACGCAAGTTTTGTGACTTCGAATCGGACGATTAACTAGTTCAAACGAGTCCCGAACCGATAGTTATCAAAAACTACAATTTATATTTACACAATTCACCCTCTATTATTTGGTACTTGTCACTTTACTTTAAAAGTTTTATTATAAATAAAATTTTTATACCATTTCTTTCATTTCATTTTTTTTATAACACACACTTAAACACTCTTCCCCTAAAATCCGGCCACCACAGCCACGGCCGGCCGCCACCCAGCCGCCGTCGGCCACCACCACCGTCGCCGGAAAAATTTTCTGGCGAGTTTTCCGGCGAACTCCAAAAATGCTCCCCTTCACCCGATCTATCCAATCTACCACACCACGCGCCACCCTCCTCTACCATCGAACAATACCTCTGATATACCCCCAGTGTTCCCTAACCAGGGAACAACCCACCAAACCTCCCCACCCCCCCCGTCCCCCCCCCTCCCCATCCTCTTCCCAACCACCCAACTGCTATTTGGTTTCTCACGGCCCAAAAGGGTGCGTTTGTTTGTTCGGGTCACAGTGTGACCTGAGTTCGCGCCGCCGTAGCACGTCGTCCCAACTCTTCGGTGTGTTACAAGTCTTCGTTTACTGGGTTTTGTATTCTTGTTGTTTAAATGTGATAAATCCACGGGACACTTGCATTAGACTAAGTGTGCTAGGTGATTGATCGGCATGAAGGCCGTGGAAATAGGTTAAGTAATGAGTATTGTAAGCAATATTTGGTCGAAAAATAATTTGGCACGTTTTGGGTGAATAATCGACTAAAACAAAAAGCTTAGCACGTATTTCGGGGTCTGAGACTTGTAAAATTGGTATTTTGATTTGATAATATCGAAGAGGGTAATTTTGTGAACGTTTCAGTAAATTGAACGCCCCGTAACTCTTAAAAACGAAGAAGTTATAGCAAATTAAGTTCGGAAAATACATGTTAAAATTTACAGCTATTTTAGGCAAAAATAGTTGCTGGTCCGATTTTCAACGTCAATTTCGGGCATTTTCGAGTCCGTTTCAGCCTTCCGGCGAAACACGAAAGCTGTTCGGAGCGACGTTTTGCATAAAGTTACTTTTTGGTCAATTACAAATCTACTTTATTTATTATCTTGAAAATGTCTTAAGAATTATTAAATCGTGAAGACCCGATAATCAAACGTAAACTATAATTTTAGAGATTTCATCAATCTAGTCCACAACTTTAAAACGTACGTTTATTTTCATAAAGGAACCTTCTACTAGATCATTTGGGGATATCTGGGCGCGTGTCGAATTATTTAGTTTCATTTATTTTTATCATATTTCTTATATAATACTTGGAAAGTATTATATAATTAGACCACTTTATTTTAATTGTCACCTTTTAGATGTAACACATGTCGTGTATTACATACGCTTCGAGTTATTCTTTTGGTTGTGTATCTTGTTATATAATTCACAGTATGAATTATATACTCGGTCAATTTTCATTATGTAATATATACGGAATATATTACACACTTTGTGTTTACTTTATGACTCATTTTGTTTAACCAACCACCAAACTATTACAACTTGAAATCTAAATCTTTTATCAACGTGTCGCGTTGATGTACTCATCCATCGGAAAACCCAAATTCATCATCCTAAACTAGTGGGATGTAACCGTTAAGATAAACCGCAACTTCTTGGTCGAGCCGTTCCAGTTTTTGTTTTGTCTGGCGCTTAATATGCGCATTCCCGCCAATCGTTCTACAACATCGATGTGAGTTTATAGCCTCTCTTTCACTTGTTTTACAATTACTTTACAAATCTCGGGGGAGAATACATGCTCATTACAACTTGTTTACATACTTGTTTACATACTCATACTTATACTCATTTACAAACTCGGTTACTTGATTGATATCACACTCTTTCTACTTATGGATTTAAGTATTTAAAGTTGTTTATGAATACAATGGTTATTTCTTCATTGGACACAAGTGTTTTTGGTTATCATCTCATGTTTACGTGTTGCCTAAGTAGCGATTAGACCACTCTCTTTGCCCGAACTATCATGAACCATCAATTGCTTGACCGACTGTACTGGTTAAGTAAGCGTGAATGTTATAAATAGATCTATTAGGACTAATTATCCCTATCCGGGTGAGTAGCGCTCACTACCCACGGGACTCCCGATAAACGGATATATATACCATGTCAATCTCATTGCATTGACCTGCGAAAAGAAATCGAGGCATGCGTAAAAAATGGTCATTTAAGCCATCTTGCGAAGGGCGCAAAGACCCATAACAACAACCAAAATCCAAGCTCCACATGAGCCTCGGAAAGAGGAAAGAATTAGATTGATTGGAAGCAAAAAATAGTCGAGCCTAAAGAAGCAAATGAAAGATTGACGACGAAAATGCAATTGTCGCCTAGTCGAGCCTAAAGAAGCAAATGATGTCGCCTAGTCGAGCCTAAAGAAGCAAATGAAAGATTGACGACGAAAATGCAATAGTCGCCACCACGTCACCAACCAGAAGCGCTGGCACTGATATCGCATTCTCAAGCGAGGACCCAATCCCAGAGCATTGTAATGGTGAGGACCCCTTCGTCATCAAGGTCTACATCGGAGGATGTGTTATACATCGCGTCTATGTAGACGGCGGGAGTTCAGAACAAATAATGTACGAACATTGTCTCCAACAGCTAATCGACGAAGCAAAGGCATCGATATGATTGCCAACATCACCTCTAATAGGTTTTGTAGGGCAAGTGCTATGGCCATTTGGAGTTATAACCATCCCCTTCACCCTTTTCGACTGCGATGGGAAGGGTAGCAAAACGATCACCACAGATTTCATGGTTGTTCGGGCCCCATCGCCTTACAATATAATATTGGGACGATCTGTAATGAGACAACTAGGTTCGATTACTTCTACAATATGCTCACTCCTAAAATTCCCTATTCCATCATGAATTTGTCATCGTCCAAGGAGATATACCTTGTAAAAATGAGTGTCTTCAAGTCTTCCAAAAAAGAGAACGAGAGCCTAAGGAAGTAACCACACATGCACCGGTGGAAAACAAAAGTGGGAAAGAAGAGGTGGAGATAAATTCCCTTTACCCGCATCAGAAAGTAATTATTGGTACAAATGTGCCACCGAAACTAAAAGAGGGATTGCAAAACATATTTGCATGGTCACCATCGGACATGACTGGAATACCAAGAGAACTCGCAGAACACAAGCTAAACATACACCCACGCACCTTTCCAGTTAGGCAAAAGAAGCGCGTGCTGGTTAAGGAGCGCAATGAAGCAATCAACCAAGAAGTCATCAAACTCGTTGAAGAACGAATCCTTAAGGAGGTATACTTTCCTCGTTGGGTCGCCAATCCGGTAATGGTACAAAAAATAATGGAACCTGGCGCATGTGCATCGACTTTACAAACCTAAACAAAGCTTGTCCAAAAGACAACTAGTCCCTTACCTGACATAGACCAAAAGACCGAGTCCCTAGAAGGATTTAGATTAAAATGTTTCCTCGATGCATACAAGGGTATCATCAGATACGGACGGCACGGATGGCAGAGGAAGATGTAGAAAAAACAGCTTTCCACATGGAGCATAGGACTTGCTGCCATGAAAAGATGCCTTTCGGGCTTAGAAACGCTGGAGCAACCGTTGGTGGATAAAGCACTCTCCAGTCAACTCGGTTGAAACATCGAAATTTATGTTGATGACATTCTGGGAGGTGGTTTGATTACAGAAACCTTTCACTCTCCGGCGCATCAACATGAAACTAAAAAAGTGTGTGTTTGGCGTTGAAACAGGCCACTTCTAGGGTCACATGATCACTAAAAAAGGAATTGAGCTAACCCGAAAAAAGTCGAGGCCAATATCGATATGGTCTACCCCTGAACAGTCCGGGAAGTCCAAAGCCTCAATGGAAAGCTAGCCGCTCTAGGTCGTTTCCTAGCCAAATCAACACAGAAATCGCTCCCTTTTTTCAAAACACTTAAGTGCATAAACAAGAACAATTTCCAATGGACCCAAAAAGCCGACTTAGCCTCAAATGATGATACCAAAACTATCAAGTCCGTATGTCGGGTCCGTGAAGTTGAATAAATGAACCTTGTCGACATGTATCACTCAAGAAAGGAAAACCACGTTAGAACTTATCCCGGGGTTTTCCCCGGGCTTAAGCTCCGACGGTCAACTGAGATAATGATATGATAACCATATAAAGCATTTGTTATAGAAGGATAAGCTATGATATTTTATGTTGTGTGTTTTGGCAACTTACCCGCCTCCTATTTATAGAGGATAAACAAATCTACTATATGGATCAGATAAGAATCAAATATCTTTTGCAGGCGAATATATTTTTTATCCCTTATCTTTACCTGCTCAGATATATTCGATCAACTTAGCTAATTGAGCTCATTTAATGAGTCTTCTAGAACATCTATTTACTATTTATTTCAGATAGGTTGTAGGCAATTTCAATTGGCTTACATCTTTCTTTTGCCATGCATGCATGTGGCATACAATTGTATATGTATATAATTTATGTGCCTACTTGTGTGCTTATTACACATACGTTATTATGTCCCCGAGCATGTAAGTATGATGTTTAAGTAATACTTGCATGGTTTTTAATATCTTTACTATTAGCCTTATTATTTATTTTTAAATTGTTCTTATTTATTTTGTTAGTAGCATGTACATATCATTTGGATTGAGTTGGAACATTCCCTAACTATAACTAAGTTGTAGCTTATAACTGTCATTGTATAGGTTCATGTGTTGTCACTTCCCTAACTATAACTAGATTGTAGCTTATGACTGTCATTATATAGGTTCATGTGATGTCACTTCCCTAACTTCTCACATTACGTTGCTCTTAATACTTCTCGTGGTATAATGTTGGTTCTCGGTCATTCGTTTTCTTAATGTAGCTTCGCCATGGATACCAATCTCCCTAACGCACCTAACTGGGCTTTCAACTCTATGCCCGAGTATTCCATGGGGCCTCTTTCTAACCCATCTCTTGAGGCTTCTGAGAAAAGGGTTCAAGAGTTAGCCGACAAAGCTAACATCTTACGTTATGAAATCAGTGAAGGGTAAGTATTCTAGTGCGTGTTCTAGCTATAACCATGTAGCGGATGAACTCGAGAAGTCTAGGAAACAGGAAGCGAGCATGGGTAATACGTTACACCTTTTTACAGAAGAAAATGAGCGCTTGGGATATGAGTTATCTTGGGTCATACACGAGGCTATTCCCCGAATGCTTATGAAGGTTCTCAGGAGTGAGGAGTTTCATCATAAGATGTTGAAGGTTCAAGATGTTATAATGGAACAGGGACGTAAGTTGGGCAGGCGTGGGGCTCAAGACTTTTCGTCGGTGATAAGGCCCTTATTGATCTGGATCCCAGTATGATGGAGTATGATGGAGAAAACTGCGCAGGCCGTAGTAGGACTAAAGAAGCTGGGTACGCATGGATTTGATAATCAAGGCGCTTGAGTTGTCATACGCATTACTTCGCTATGTACTTCGACATGGTGGCGGTGGTCAAGGTTCGAGCGGCGCGGTTTAAGCTCGTGGACTGTTGCGTTATCTGTATAATAGAATAACTAGCTTGTTATGTATTTATCGCGGATGGGTGCATGTGGCAAGTTTTGTCGTTTGCAAGATATCGGCTACAAGCATATGTACTACTTTCCTTTTATGTAATATATGTTTGGTTTATGAATGGTTCGTTCGCTTAGATGTGCCCCAACACTAGACCTAATGAACGTCCAAACGAACGTTCACAAACCCTCTCACACTATGCCACTTCTGAGGGGAAGGCTATTCTTCGATCTCCAGCACGGATGTTCGCACTAGCCTATCGAAGAGATCACACAAGGTATTGCGAGTTCCACAACGACCATGGTCATGACACCAACGATTGCATTGACCTGCGAAAGGAAATCGAGGCATGCGTAAAAAATGGTCGTTTAAGCCATGCGAAGGGCGCAAAGACCCGTAACAACCACCAAAATCCAAGCTCTACGGGAGCCTCAGAAAGAGCAAAGAGAATCAGTTGGAAGCAAAAGATAGTCGAGCCTAAAGAAGCAAATGAAACATTGATGACGAAAATGCAATGGTCGCCACCACGTCACCAACCAGGAGCGCTACCGACAAGCACTAATATCGCATGCTCAAGCGAGGACCCGATCCTAGAGCATTGTAATGGTGAGGGCCCCCTTGTCATCAAGGCTTACATCGGACGATGTGTCATACATCGCGTCTATGTAGGCGGCGGGAGTTCAACAGAAATAATGTACAAACAAACATTGTTTCCAACAGCAGAAATAATGTACAAACAAACATTGTTTCCAACAGCTAACCGATGACGCAAAGGCATTGATCCGATCGCCAACATCACTTCTAATAGGTTTTGCAGGGCAAGTGATATGGCCGCATGGAGTTATAACCATCCCATTCACCCTTTTCGACTGCGATGGGAAGGGTAGCAAAACGATCACAGATATATATTACATAAAGGGAAAGTAGTACATATGCTTGTAGCCGATATCATACAAACGACAAAACTCTCTACATGTTCCCATCCGCGATAAACACATAACAAGCTAGCTAGTCTATTATACAAACAACCTAACATTACACGAGCTTAAACCGCACCGCTCGAACCTTCACCACCACCACCATGTGGAAGTACATAGTGAAGTAATGCGTATGACAACTTAGGCGCCTTGATTATCGAATCCATGCATACCCAGCTTCTTTAGTCCTGCTACGGACTGCGCAGTTTTCTCCATCATATTGGATCCAGATCAATAAGGCCTCTATTACCGGCGAAAAGTCTTGAGCCTCACGCCTGCCTAACTCATGTCCCTAACTCATGTCCCTGTTGGATTATAACATCTTGAACCTTCAACATCTCCCTGATCAAACTCCCCTCACTCCTGAGAACCTTCTTAAGCATTCGGGGAATAGTCTCGCGCATGACCCAAGATAACTCGTATATGAATCGCTCATTTTCTTCTGAAAAAAGGTGTAACGTATTACCCATGCTCGCTTCCTGTTTCCTAGACTTCTCGAGTTCATCCGCTACTTGGTTATAGCTAGAATGCGCACTAGAATACTTACCCTTCACTGATTTCATAACGTAAGACGTTAGCTTCGTCGGTTAACTCTTGAACCCTTGTCTGATAAGCTTCAAGAGACGGGTTAGGAAGAGGCCCCATGAAATACTCAGGCAGAGGGTTGAAAGCCCAGTTAGGTGCGTTAGGGAGATTGTTATCCATGGCGAAGCTACGGTAAGAAAACGAATGAATGAGAACCAGTATATACCACGAGAAGTCTTAAGAGCAAAGTAACGTGAGAAGTTAGGGAAGTGACAGCGCATGAACATATATAATGAGAGTCATAAGCTGCAATCTAGTTATAGTTAGGGAAGTGACAACACATGAACCTATACAACGACAGTTATAAGCTTCAACCTAGTTAACCTAGTTATAGTTAGGAATGTTACAACTCTATCCAAATGAAATGACATGTACAACCTACATGCTACTAACAAAATAAGTAAAAACAGTTTAAAAATAAATAATAACACTAATAGTAAAGATATTAAAGACCATGCAAGTATTACTTAAACATCATACCTACATGCTCGGGGACATAATAACGTATAACGTATGTGTAATAAGCACACAAGTAGGAACGTAAATTATATATGTATACAATTGTATGCCACATGCATGCATGGCAAAAGAAAGATGTAGCCAAATGATATTGCCTGCAACCATTGCAACCATTCTTAAATAGATAGATGTTTTAGAAGGCTCATTAAATGAGCTCAATTGGCCAAGTTGGTCGAATATATCTACAGCACGTAAAGATAAGGGATAACGAATATATTCGCCTGCAAAAGATATTTGATTCTTATCTGATCCAAAGAGTAGATTCGTTCGTTTATACTTTATAAATAGGTGGCGGGTAAGTTGCCAAAACACACAACATAAAATATCATAGCTTATCCTTCTATAACAAATGCTTTATATGGTTATGGTATCATCATGATCATGTGACTTGATCGTCGGAGCTTAATCTCGGGGCAAAACCCCCGGGATAAGTTCTAACGTGGTTTTTCTTTCTTGAGTGATACAGGTTGCCAGGTTCATTTGTTCAACATCACGGACCCCACATACGGACATGCTAATTTTGGTTGGTATCATGTCTGACTGACCAACAGAGGGTGGCTTGGTTTAAAACTTTAAAGCTAAACACTTTGGTAAGTGTTTACTCATGTTTTTAAAGGCGTTAATCACAGGGGAGGCTCAACCTCCTCGGAGGCCTAAAGCGAAACCATAAGACGAGGCCCTTTTATCAAAATTATCTGTCAAAAATCGTTTATATAATTTTTTTTTCAAGTTTTTATGTTAAACCTTTAATTAGTTTTTCGAAATCAATATAGTATAATATTTCATTTACAATTGATAATTAAGTCAATAAATCTAAGCGTTTAGTTGATATTTTAGATCGTTGATAACTTTTAATTAGCTTTACCTTTGAAATACTTTCATCTGTTGAAAAAATTGTTATTGAAATGATTAACATTATTCTATATGATATATAAGTATTATGGAAAGAGTTTAAATTTATAATTTGATTAAGTATATCAATCGATGTATTAATTTTTCACAGATGTAACCTCTCAAAAAACTTTTAGTTTCAAAAATAGATTTATAATGTTATCTAAACAATTGTTATAATATGGCTTAAAGACCATCTAAGGTTTAAACGACTACATTTTTAGCTTGTATTATCTCTGGATTTTAAATTTTCAATATCAAATAGTAAACTAAAGATACCTTAATCTAAATTGATCATATTTACTTTCCAGTAATGAAATAGCTTCATCTGCAATATATAAGAAATAATTGATTTTAAAATTCTCTTCACCCGTTTTTATAGTTTCATTGTCAACATCATCATCATATTTTCTATTTCTACAAATAACTCGTTTTTCATTCAAATTTACGTTTCGCGTTTGTTTTTCTTTAGCAATTTCTTTAGCAAAAACTAAAGCATCCGAAAAAGCAACTTGTGATTGAAGAATGATACATGAGTAGATAAGAGATAGCTATAGAGTGAAAGTATGTTTGTCGTGTGAAAAACAAACGTCGATTCATCAATGTAAATGGTTATTATCGCACAACTTAATTTAACTTTTGCTAATTTTTCATGCAAAATATGGGCCTTTTATATATACTCAATACATTCGCGCTTAAACTTCTACAAATCGCAAGCTAAAAAAATAAAAACTAGAAAAAAAAAGCCCAAGACTTACATTATTTCACATTTATCAGCTAGGGGCCTTGATTAATCAAACCTTTAAAGATGGCGGCAAAAAAACATGTGACTAACTTTATATATATACAAAGTTGTAGAAAATCCGGGGCCTTAAAAAATTAGGGGCCTAAAGCCCTAGTTTTACTTGCTTTACCCTTGAGCCACCACTGGTTAATCAACTTCCCAAGGAGAGGGAAGTTGAGACCATGGACATTGATGAATATAAAACATTCATCGAAAACAATATTATTTTCTTTATTTCTAAAGAAGATGATAACAAAGTTGCTCCGGTTAGCTTGAAGTTGGGTTATGTGCAAACGCCTGCGACTAGTCGCGAAAGATGAGACTTTTTGGTCCTAACCTTACACTGCCACAGGAGGATGGAAGGAAAATCATATTGATATATGCCTTTTGCTGTGTTCATTGCCTTGGTCTAGACTTGTGAGGATGGGCTGCAAGTTTGAATCCAGTTTTTCAAATTCTATGGCTTTGGGGTGTAATGGGAAATGTAGTCATATGGTAGAATGAGGTTTGGTGAATATAGGTAGTTTTTGTTTGTTCTGTTTCAATGTTTTCTTGTTGAGGGTGGTGAGAACCGTTGAGCCATTGGCTTGCTGAGCTTTTCTGATTTGGGTTTCTCACCCACATCACCGAGAGGGGGCTTTTTTCGTTATAGAAAAGAAAGGTCAATGAAAGGATTCAGTAATGACGCCATGCATCACCATTGAGTGCTGTGCTGAAGAGAAAAAAAAACCGAAAAAAGTTCCCCACATTGGGAGACGGTGTATTTTTGTTGAGCTGGATTGAGAGTTTTGCTTGCGAAGTAGATTGGGTGAAAGTTTTTACCATCTTTTTGACCTAATACAGCTCCGACTGCGAAATCACTTGCATCACACATAAGTTTAAACAAAAGATTCCAATTCGGGCTTACGATCACAGGAGCACATGTGAGTTTCTCTTTTAATAATTCGAATTCTTTGTGACAATCATCGTTGAATTCGAATGGAGTATCTTTTTCAAGCAGCTTAGTTAGAGGTCGGGCAATTTTCGAGAAATCTTTAATGAAACGTCGGTAAAAACCGGCATGTCTAAGAAAGCTTCTTTACCTTTGATATTAGCAGGGGGTGAAAGTTTTGAGATTACGTCGATTTTTGATTTTTCGACTTCAAGTCATGCGCTAGACACCTTGTGTCCAAGCACAATTCCTTATTTAACCATAAAGTGACCTTTTTTCCAATTAAGGACAAGATGAGCATCTTTACAACGCTGGAGCATT
>BQNB010022417.1:3434-63029 GCA_026074375.1 Tanacetum coccineum | reverse complement strand
AACCTCTTTCTTCTTCTTTTGTTGACTCTAATATAGATATAAACATAAGCAAATGGCAGCCCGTACGTATTTTTTTTTTTACTTTTTTATATTTATTTTTTTCGATTCTTTTCTTTTCTTTATCTCATTTTATTCGTACACTTTTGCCCTGCCATTGCTTAAACATATAATACATCATGGGGGTTTATAGAGACACCCCTACACTTGAACTTTTACACACTCGGTTATTTACAATCTAACTAATGACCCGAATTGAGTTGGATCAAAATAATATGGAGCTTATTGAGCTCTATTGGGGGTAATAAATTACTTCCTCCCTAATTATTTATAAGATGAATACTATCATGAATCCCAATTGTCCCAAAACAGTATTTACAAGGATAAGGACTTAGCAACCATGTACTCAAATAATTAACTTAGGTTAAAACAATAATGTACTAAAGGTGAGTACATACAAGGTAGGCTAAGGCGATTTGGGTGTAATGATTGGTTTAAGGGTTGACAATGCTCTTCATTAATAGTCTGGCTTAACCAGAAAATTACGAGAACCGTGAAAAAGATAGGCTCGGAGGGTTGTACTATGGGTATCCTGCACTAAAAATGAGTGCATGGCAAGGGTGTGGGATAGTTATATAGTCGGTGTGACCATAATAACAATTACTGTAGGAACTAAGTAATCTTTGATATTTATAAGAACTAGAGAGAGAAAATGGAAGGAAGGAAGTATTTCTAGTGAGAGAAAGTTAAGGAAAAGAAATGCATTAAGTGTGTGAAAAATACAACCAACCAACACCCTCTCCAAGGCATGAAAAGGGTATTTATACCACCTAGTGACCGGCCATTGATTGCTTATAGGCTTTCCATGGACCTTTTGGCCCACTTAGTTTACTAAACATTACATTTTCTAACTACGGGTTTTGACTAACTATTATTGGAAGTGACCGATACTTTTTGTGTTTCTAACAATCTCCCCCTAAGGGAGGTCACTCCAATTTACAAAAAATTTAACTTAGCATACTATGCTTCGACTTTAGTCTTGAGCTCGTCGTCTTTAACTTCAATCATTAACTTGTGATTTGATGTAGTGATCATTGACATTAGGTTTGAACTTGTTCCTTTATCTTGACATGAATGTGAAAATGTGATCTTGAACACCTTGAGATCATCAACCAAGCATAATCTCGTTTTGCCATCTTGTAAACTTTGCCATCTTGTGAACTTGCGACATTTGGACTGTCATGTTCATACCTTTCATGATACGTTATCTTGAAAAGTTTTAATAATGCATCTTTCTTGAGGTTCTTTAACTATAACACTTCGTTACTTCGAGAAAGATGTTCAGTATCAGGGCGCCAAAATTTGACTCGCCAAAACTCACCCCTTAAAACCTATCTATACGTGATATAAATACAACGAGGGATCAGAATCCGCGAGATCAAGAAAACCGGAAGCAGTATAGGGTGTTCCCGGGTCGTTATGTCCCAACGAGGCAAGAATGGAATATCGAAAGACGATTGATGAATTATGTTTGAATATTACCAGGATGTGAATATGATTGGGTACTAAACCTAATAGGCAAATGAACACAAAGATAATCAAGGAACATAAGCTAGAACAAGCATGAAAGCTACTAAAACTTTTACACTAAGGCACAAATAAGCTCTAATTAGCTTAAGACAGATAAATAAGCTAATCTAAATCTAAATAAGCAAATTAAGCATGCAATTAAGCTAAATTAAACAAGAGAAACACAACAGTACTAACAACAGTACTACCAGGATTAACTACCAGTACTAAATTAGAGTTAGTACTGCTCGTTATAAGTTAGTACTGTTAAGCTAAAGGTTAGTACTGCTAGGCTAACAAGACTTAAAGAAATAATAAATAAGCAAACAAGCTAAGACAGAAGTTCTCCTAACCTTAATAAGCACTTAGTAATAGAAATAAGCAACTAGAATAAACTAAAATGATAAATAAGCTAGAAAACTAAAAACTGATAAATTCTTAAAATTATTTTGAAAAGACAAATAAGTTCTACTGAAAACAGTACACTAAAATAAGCTTAATCTACTCTAAAAAGCTAAAGAAATCTTAAACAAGCTGAAATAATAAGCTGATGAGCTAAATTGAACTGCCAGTACTAACAGGAAAGACTAACAGTACTAACTTGGAGTTAGTACTGGTAGTGTTAAGTTAGTGATGTTCCTAAAATGAACTAGCAGTACTAACTAACAGTTAGTACTGCTTGTTCAAAACAGCGTACTGTTCCTTAAAAAAGATGAACTAGCAGTTCTAACTTGGAGTTTGTACATGCTTGTTCAAAACAGCCTTTAACATTTCCAAAAAATCATTTTTATTTCTCAAATTATTAAAAACAGATTATACTAATAACAAAGTAAAAAAGATCTATAACAATTTTCAATCCATAATAAGCACTTAGATATGCAATGAATTAGTCTTGAAGTATAAACTTAAAAACCAAAAGATGTATTTAAATAAACTAGCAGTTTGGCAATAGATAAGTAAAGCATGAAAAAGCGAGACTTATACACCCTGACTCAAAAACAGGGTCAAACAATTATTATTAAAGCTCTAGTTCGATTGAACAAGCTAGTGAGAGTTATATTGCCCTTTCCAATACTGGCTATTCTTCAATTATCATATGCCCGATGGTATATTTTGTGAGTGATTGGTTGTGATATTATCTGAACTACTTAACCGTTTTTAGTTTACTTAGTTATTATCAGTTTGTTATCCAAGCTGTTTTGTGAGCATCTTGATTATATTACAACTCAATTCAGAATCATAAAAAACGTGGGATTTTAATGTGTCTGTTTTAATCTATTGAAATTGCTTTTATTATTGTAAGGGTTACAAGTGAAAGTAAATATCTGTTAGTATCTGTTTTGTTTCTTAGTTTTGTTATAACTTTAATTGTGTCTTATTTAATTTTTGGTCGAAATTGAAGCTCTTTATTTAAGCCGATGTATTGGACTTGCGGCTGGTGCTTCATTTGGAGAGATAAAACCAAGTGTGTAGTTGTGTGAGGAGAATCTAGTAGCAAAATCCCAGCCTTTGATTATTTTGAGTTTCTTTGGAGCACATCTCAGCCATCGAAGTGCTTTGGGAATGGAGAGGGATTGCCAACATGGACTTTATAATTGCTGGGGCGGGGGGACAGTAGGGTGGATGAATGATTTGGTAGGATGTTGAGGGATTTTTGCAGGGAGGTAATGGGAGCAAAAACAGGGTGCTGGCTGGTTTTGGTATTGGCGGGAAGAGCTTATACAAGTTGGGCTGTGGCAGAGAGAGGTTGAAGATGATTAAGGGAATGTTTGGCTTTTGTACAAGAAAAGCCCCTCTACATCTTTTCTGCTTTTCATTTTCCTTTTTCCCCTTTCTTTCTTTTATAAATGAACTTTTCCAAATTTGCATAATCAGCCCTTGTCTTTGTTTCCTTAATATAACTTAGGGGTTTGGCATTTTTGACCCCTCAAGTTATATTTTTCTTTGCTTTTTCTTCTCGGAGTTGACTTGACTTTGATTTGGCTTCGTTTTCACACACTTTTCCATCTCGTGTCCGGTTTTGTTGCTTTTTGCTTGGCTTTTCGTCTTTTTGTGAGATATCCGTTCCTGCACAACACAATTAGCAAAACAAGCATATATTTGGCATTTTGAGTCCGTTTTTGGTTATTTTAGCTAGTTTTATAGTAAAAGGTATGTGTAATTAAGCATTACCAGTGTTATATACTCTAATTGTCTTTAAAAATGAGCACGTATCTATTATCATTTTAGATGCTACTAGGAGAATAAGCCAACAAATTACACTCATGAGCTTTTTATGAGTTTCAACTAAATCCTTTGCTTAGCATTCAACTTATATTTCACTCTTCATTTCTCGTTCTTAGCAAAATTTAAAATTCTTTAATAAAAGATATGTGCTGATATGCTTAGCCAATAAAATTAAGCTTTGCATATTTAAAGCTCATTTATAGAACTTGCCATAATCTTGGCCTTTTGGGCTAGGATTTTGCATTTTAAAGCTTCTTGTTAAAAGACTAGCAAATGCTTATACTTATATAAAGGTAAGCTAGAGCTCAACATGGCTCGGTCAAGTCAATAAATTATTCTTATTTCACATTTAGGGGGAAAGTCTAAAATTTGTGATAAACACTTATTTTATTTTTGCAAAATTTTTTAAATTTTGGGCCTATTAAAATACTTTTTTTTTGTAGTTTCTTGGTTAAACGGGATTTCGTGAATAGGAATAGACAAATGCAAAGTGGGATCAAATCGTTAGATCCACCCCACCATATGAACGATAAATTGGTCTCAATGTGTGGGTTGCCACCTAAAGCTGTTTCATGTATATTACTAATATAAAAGGGAATCTTTAGTAAATCTAAAGTCGTTTATTAAATTATGCCAAAGAGGGTAAACGTTAGTCAATATTGATCAAGGATATAGGATTCCCAAAAATAAACTACAAAGGAATGAAGGACCGAAAGTTGTTTAAGTGAGGCGTTGGACAAAACCCACGGGCACGAAGAGTTTCATAATCTGGGTTATCTTGACAATCATCAACAGAAAACATAAACATAAGATTTGGAAGGGCGAGCACCCCCTCACGTCACACTTATTAGAAAATAGAAAAAAGACAGAAACACGGGTTGCCTTTGTTTTTGTTAACCGAGTCACGAGCTTGACTCGACCCTGAATTTAATTGTCCATGAGGAAGGTTTGGAGATCCGGGACAACCATGGGTGGTATGTCCCCTCCAAAGTAATGTTTGAGTCTATGACCGTTCACCTTGAAGTTAGGTCCGTTGGTTGAAGTAAACTCAACGGTACCATAAGAGAAAACTTAGGTGACGGTGAACGGTCAGGTCCAACGGGTCTTAAGCTTGCCCGAGAAAATCCCTTTAATTCGAGAATTGAGAGAAGGACTCGTAATTCACCAACGGTTAAAGTCGCTTGGTGGTTCTTGATTTTGGAGTCGTGAATCTTCTTTGTTTTCTCTTTGTAGATTAAAGAGTTCTCATAGGCTTGATCACGAAGTTCATTAAGTTCATTCATTTGAACTTTTCGGTGATCACCCACGGTCGCAAAGGTCAAAGTTGCAATGCTTCAAGGCCCAATATGCCTTATGTTCAAGTTTGATAGGAAGATGACAAGCCTTTCCGTACACAAGCTTATAAGGAGTGCACCCGATGGGTGTCTTAAATGCGGTACGGAAAGCCCATAATGCATCTTCCAACTTATCGCCCATGAAGCACGATTTTCACCTCGGTTCTTTTCTATATATGCGTTTCAAACCACGATTTAATAAACCTCCACGTGGCCTATCTCGTTTGTAGATGATCACGCTGGGTTGATATTCGGTAGGTAACCCCATATTTAGTAAGCATGACCTTTAGTGAATTGGTCATCTGCAAAAAAATGAGTACCGACGATCGCTATAATAGAAATGAGGGATTGTTGATGTTACAAATGTGGCGAAGAGAGATTTTAAGAACCTACATATCAACATCTGGGCTATATCATTATGGGGATCGCTTTAGCTTCAATTCCAAATTAGACAAGTAGTCTACTGCCACGAGAATGTACTTGTTCCCTCGAGAATACGGGAACAGGCCCATAAAGTCGATGCCCTATATGTCAAAGATCTCGCAAACTTGAATTGCATTTTGAGGCATTTCATCATGTTGCGAGATTTTACCTTGACGTTAACAAGCGTCACACCGTGTGACCAAGTCATGGCATCTGATAAATCTTCGGCCAATAAAAACCAGAATCAAAGACTTTTTTAGCGGTGTAGTTGGCACCATGATGTCCCCCAGTTGGTCCATTATGGCAAGCCATGAGGATATCAACGGATTCTTTGCCGTATACACACCGTCTAATCACTTGATTCGCACAAATCATAAACAAGCAGGGGTCGTCCCAAAAATAATGCTTAACATCCTTAAAGAATTTCTTCTTTTGTTGGGACGACATCGCTTTACAATATGTTACCCGAAGGTATTTGTAATAATCGTGCATAACCATAGGGTGTTAGAATCACCACGAAAAGTCACCATCCTAAGTGTCTCAAGAGGAAATGTTTTGGTAATTTCCTTTTTCTCGGGATCACATTGATAGGGATTCTCTAGTCTATACAAGTGGTCGACTGCTAGATTCTCCGCTCCTTTTTTTTATCACGGATGATGACATCAAATTCTTGGAGGAGAAGATCCGAACAGAGCTAATCACGGTTTTAGGCATCTTGACTTAACGAACGATACTTGGTGAAGCCGAAAGTGCCTTTCCTAGTGGTCTATATATACTATGGTCTTTGAAATGAAATAGATAGGTCGGAAATTTCTCAAATGCATACACCATGGCTATAATAATTTTTTTCCATCGTGGTGAATGAGCTTGGGCTAGGAGTTCATTGTCTTGCTCGCGTAGTGTATTGGCTGAAATGTTTGGTCTTACGTTGCCCCAGGACTGCCTCAACTGCAAAGTCACTAGCATCACACATAATTTCAAAGGGCAAGTCCCAATCGGGGGCAACTAATATCGGAGCTTCGGTTAGTTTCTTTTTAAAGGTCTCAGACGCCTCTCTACACTCGGTCGAGAAAATGAACGAGTCTCTTTTTCAAGAGATGGGTCATCGTGTCCGGGCGGATATTAGAAAAATCTTGAATAAATCGACGATAAAATCCGGCATGACCTAGAAAACTCTGAATTCCTTTGACAGACATGGGAGGAGGTAATTTTGCAATAACATCAACTTTTTCCCTATCTACCTCAATCCTAGATTTCGAAATCTTGTGGGTGAGGACAATGCCATCTTTGACATTGATATGGCACTTCTGTCCTAATTTAGAACAGATTGGTGTCTTCGCACTTTTGAGTATTTTGTCTAAATAGGGAGAGGCAGATGAGAATGATCCACCGAAAAGGTACCATAGAATATCATCCTTGAAGATTTCCATTGTGTTCTACAATCATGTCATGGAAAATGGCAATTCATGCACCATTGGAGTGTAAGTTGTCTTCTCTTGGTCTTGCGGGTCAATAGGGATTTGGAAATACCCTGAGAATCCATCTAAGAAACAATAGTACTCGTTCCCAGCTAATCGTTCTAACATTTGGTGCATGAAGGGTAACGGGAAATGATCTTTTTAGGTAGCATCGTTATGTTTCCTATAGTCAATACAAACACGCCACCCGGTAACTAACCTAGTCAGAATTAACTCGTTATCTTCATTAGTCACAACGGTCATTCCACCCTTTTAGGTACACAATGCAAGAGGCAAACCCATGGACTATCCGAGATAGGGTAAATCAATCCGGCATCAAGGAGTTTTACAACTTCTTTTTTGATAACTTCATGAATTTTTGGATTAACCCTTCTTTGATGTTGGACCGACGGTTTTAAAGGTCATCCTCCATTGTGATTTTATGAGTGCAAAATTGAGGGTCTAATACCTTAATGTCGGAGGTTTTCAAAGCAATTGCTTGCTTGTGAGTCTTTAAAACCTTTTTGAGGAGTTCCTTATCTTCTGTCTTTCAAGTTTTTAGCATATATTGACGGGTAATTTATTGGTAAACCCACCCCCCACCACTTACCAACCCACACCACCCCCCTCTTCTCCAAAATGCATACTCAATAGAGATGGTAAGTCTTGAGTTCAAGCTCTGGTGGGTTCATCCAATTGTTGATTTAAGCTGCTTTTAAGTTCTTCACACTTTAGGTCCTTCGGAGGGAGAGGAGAGTACGGGTGTTATTTACATTCTTCAAATTAGTGGAAATACTCTCCCTAGGATCAAAATTCAAGCATCATCATTTCTAAGTGGAACTGAGTCACTTGCAAGATAAGCTTTAATTTCTTCTAGAATGAAATCACCTCCCTCAAATAGAGTAAGGGAGGGTAAAGATTTAGCAATGATTGGTTCAGAAATTAGAGTAGGATTGCCACTCTTAGAATTGTCAGAAAATCCTAACACTTCTTGAGAATACTCCTCACAAGCTATTTCGATGACATCGATTCGGTTAATTAATTCAGCATCATTGTAGGAGTATCTTTGATTAGTGTTACAACTTTGAATGTTATGGCTTCATGACTAAACTCGTACGAGTTATTTCTTCAACGTAACCATCACTATTCAAAGCTCGTGTCGTCCTCAAAAAGGGTCTCCCGAGAATTAAGGGAACTCGAGGATCGACAACATAATCTACGACTACATAGTTAGCCAGAAAATGGAACTTTCCTACTCTCACAAAGACATCTTCGGCAATGCCGGTTGGTCTAGTAGTAGACCGGTCTGCAAGCTCAAGAATCATTTGAGTAGGAGTAAGTTCAGAGAGTGAAAGCTTCCTCCATATGGTCGAGAGGATCATGTTGTTGCCTTACCCTAGATCGGAAAGGCTAAGCTATTTCAAACTATCTCTAGTAAAATTACATGGTATCGAGGAATTTATCGGGGTTTCTCCAAGTTTTTCAGTTAGCTTCTTTACGGATAACCACCGATACAATTCTCATTCACCGGTGTATTCGCTATTTCACATAATTTCTCACTTATTGCTATGAAAATTTCATTGATTGTGGAAGCAAAATTTGGGGCATGTTGTTAGTGAGTTTAAAGCATCCGTGAAGTTAAGATCGAAGTGTAAGCTTTGAAAGATTTGAAGAAACTTCATCATTTGATGGTCGTCTCTTTCTTGGAGCTTTTGGTTGTTGAGTCTCGAAGGATAAGGTAAATTCGGTTTAGGCTTAGGAGCGTTAACGGTCTCAAAGGTTGGTGCTTGAGTTTGGACATCCGGAGGTTGGAATTTTTCAGTACTTAGCTGTACCGGATCCTTTGTCACCTCGGGCTCTCTTTCCACCACCTTGGGATAAGGAGAGAAAGGAGGAGGAATGCAAGGTCATAGTAAGGAAACACCCACTTGGGTAAGTGTTGCTTTCAAGTCACCTTTTAGGTTAACAATGATATTGCTAGGAAGAGAACCCGAACCTGAAGGTTTGTTCAATTGAAAATAATTGCTCAACATATTCTCAAGCTTGTTGTTTTGTTGCAACATCGTGGCCTGAAATTCATTTTTAACTCAGTTTTCATATTAGTGATTTGATTTTTAATAGCTCGCATGTTTGTGTCATTAACTTTCATGTAATTTGCGAGTTCATTTGACGGAGCATCATGAGTTGGTGGAGTCGGAGCTCGGTAAGTCGAATTTCATGGGTTGTAATTATTTCCCCGGTTTTAATTGTTTTGAACTGGTGGAAAACTGGGTGGTCAAACTTGATGAGCTACACTCGGAGGACGGTGTCCAGCATTTCCCTGATTATAGTTTACTGCAGCTGCAGAAACATATGCTTGAATATTATCTTGATATCCTGAAGCGTTGCCATCAGTGGAAAGACACTGGTAGTAAGGGTGTGGTCCACCACAAGTAACACAAATCTCTTCAACCGCTTTAACGGAAGCTAGTGGGAAATCTTCCCAGTGGTTGTATGTTTTTAAGAAGCAAAGCCTTAACGGCATCGGTGAGTGCAGCAACATCGGGTGAAAGGCCCGAGGTAGAAGTGTTCGTACTCACTTTGGCAACAACCGGTCTATTTCGTGAAGTGCGAACTTTTGACTTATTCTCGATAAGGGTTAAGGCATCCTTAGGAGTCTTAGTCAAAAGATTGCCACCGGCGGCTGCATTCAACGAATCTTGATTGGTTGATATTAAGGAATTATAGAAAGTATCCGTGAAACCGTGATGTGGGCATGCACGAAGGAGATCTTTGAATCGCGCCCATGCCTCACAGAATGATTCATCAAATCGTTGCTGAAAATTCGTAATCTCATTTCGGAGATTTGTGGTTTTTGAAGGAGGAAAGAATTGGTTAATGAATTTGGAAACAAGATCTTCCCAAGTCACTATAGAGCGAGGGGGTTCTTTTTCGAGCCAAATCCGGGCTGCCCCCTCGATGGAAAACGGGAAAAGCATAAGCTTAATCGACGAATTAGGCACATCTTTATACTTAATCGTCGAAGTAATCTTGTTGAACCAACGAATATGAGCATGAGGATCTTCCTTCTCAAAACCGCAAAATTGCTTAGACGTTACAAGATTGAGTAAACCGTGTTTAAGCTCAAAATTCTCCGCTAGAATAGCGGGAATAACGATCGCATCTTCGTAACCCTCGGTGGGTGCTTGGAGCAATTCTGCCATAATACGTGTATCTGCCATCGTAACTACGGGTTTTTCAAAAATAGTCGGATCGACTTGTTGGGAATGTTTTTATTATGACGTCTTCTGGGAGTTGTTGACGGTTCGACAACTGGACCTGACGAACGAGTGCGCATGCACTAAAAACAAATCTTTTATTAAAAATTAAACACAAAAATTATTTTTTTTGGCAACCGGAAGTCAAAGGTGCACGGTAGCTCTTTAGAAAAACGCACAAAGAAGCGGATGAGCGGGTAAGCGCGAAGCGTTTTAAAAACCTTCTCCTTTCGGGCCGAAGTTCGTTGGATCAACCCTCCTTATACCTCTCTTATAGTTTGTAATCCTAAAGGTGAGCCGATTTAACAATTGACAACTCGATTTCTTTTGTTGTTGTTGGTTTTTTTTTGAATTTTTGATTACTTTATAATATTTTTGTATTATTTTTATATACGAAAATATTCACAAAAACAAGAATAACTTCCGAGGAAGGATCTTCAAAAAACAATCTTCAAACGATAACTTGAAATTCGTAACACAGCCTCCCCGGCAACGACGCCAAAAATTGATTGAGTCAATAGTATATATATAATATAGGTAAATCAGTAAATCACTTTTACAAGAGCAATAAACCAATTCACAAATAAAATATAATTCCGGAAGTATCGATTTCGAAAGTAACCCCTTCTAGTTGTTTCCCGGGTCGTTTATGTTCCAACGAGGCGTGAATTGAACTTCGAGTTGAGGTTTGTAATCGGGATTTTGAATAGTTCAAGATTTTTGATTTGGTTTCTATATCTACTAATGAAAACGCAAAAACATGTAAAAGGCAAGCAACAATTAAAGCTAACACGAATTAAGCACAGAAAATCGTTAACGGGATTCTAAAAAAGCAACTAAAAACCTAAAACATCAAATTTTAATCTTAGAAATGCAAATTCAATTTTTAAAATACCTAAATAATTAAAAAAAAAATAAAAAGAATTATATTTTTTTGACTTTTATTTAATTTATTATGAATTAAAAACACTTTTAATCTAAAAATATTATTAAAAATACTAAACTAATGTAGAAAAATCTAACAAATTCAGGTAAAGTACTTTGAACTATGAAGAATCTAAAAAAATACTAACTGGAAAAAATGGCTGAACGAATAAGCTGTAAATAAGCAAATATAAGCTGAATAAGCAAAACACTAAACAACCCTTATATAATAAATGTTGCAAATATAAATCGAAAAAGTCCCAAGGGCAGATGGTAGTGGAGAGTGGTGTTAAGGCATGTGTGTGTTGAGGGTAAGGTCGCAGGTTCGAGTCCTGGACCTTACCTTTTTGAAAAAAAAATTATATTTTTTTAAAAACAGCTAAACATTAAGCTAAAATAAGCACTTTTAATAAAACAACTTATTACTAAAACCACAAATAAGAACAAAAATTAGCTAAAAGAAGTGACGGATTAGCCTTTTTATACTTTTAGCTTTTTGAAGTAATAGGCTAAACCTGTTGAGTTTTTTTTTAAAACTCAAAAAGCCAATTTTAAGCAAATAAGCTGAAAACCAATAGCTACCTAGACCTAATAAGCAACTATGACAAGGAAATAGCAAAATCAAATAAGCAAAAAGAACAAAAAGCAAATAAGCAGTCTAATGATTTTGGTTTTGACAGTTTTATGAAAGGACTAAGTGGCTACTTGCAGGCTTATAAATAAGCTAGTAAATGATAGATTGACTACTCAAAAAGCTAAAACAGATCAAATATGGGGCCTAAAGAACTTATAAAAACAAAATTTCAAAACTAAAACAGATTATACTAACTTGAATTTTGAAGATTAAAGTGACTTCTAAACTTAATCAACTTGCATACCAAAGCTGAATTGACCCAAAACTTTTAAAAAGATATTCTAAGATCTTATGACTCAAAACAGATGCTATATGATGCATATGAAACCAATTTTGATCACTTAGAAACAACACCTCAAATTGGTCTTTAAAAATTCCATCAGATAAGAAATTTGAACACTAATAAACTAGCAGACTTGAGCATATGATGAATTAAACTAACAAACTCTATAGAACTTGTTCAAAACTTATTAGAACTAATGCTGAGACTAAATTTAAACTTATGAAAACTTATTTTATAACCAAAAACAGGTTACACTTGAATTAACCATGCTAAATATCCTTATCCCAAACACCCCTTTAGAAAATGAAAATCCAATTAAGAGCTAAGACAGAACTCAATAAGCCTCAATTAGGTAAAACAGATGAAGAACTAAGAGAATTAAGGCTAAATAAGCATAGATCTTATACTAATAAGCACTCACAATAAGCTGAACTTAATAAGCAGATTATGACTAACTTTAGACAGTTTTAATGACAACTCAAATTAAACTATATTTAAACTAAAAACTATGCATATTAAGCTACCATAAGAATGAATAAGCATATATAAGCAAATAATAAGCACTAATAAGCAGTTCAATAAGCTGAACAGTAAATAAGTTGTAAAAGTAAAATGAGAACTCACTTTTTTATAGATCAATAATTGAGAGTACACTTCTTGGAAAGGAAAAATACTTGTAACAAAGCTTGAAAACAGAAAATTTAACTATAAGCAGTAAAATAAAAATGCAGGAAGAAAAAGTTATCCGCAAACGAATGATTTCCTCCCCTATTTATAGGGGGTCTTGTGCAATCCGTGAGGTGAAACCAGCCAATCAATCATAAAAACCTTCTAAACTTGTTTATGGAAGCTTCAATCACCATTAAACTCGTCTTCAATTCTTTGACTTTCCATAGCTGTAGACGCGTTTAATTTCGTCCAATAGGAGATTGCCACGTGGCTCTGGCGTGTGTCAGGGGTGTGGAGAAGTGTGTGAAAGCCAATCGCACAATGGGGGAGAAGATCTTGCCCTGTTTTGCCTCGTTTTGGGCCTTCCCGCCCTTTTCGGGGTTAATTTATTATATTTCAAATTTTGAAATAAAAGGGTAACGGGTGTTAGGTTTTAGGGACTAACGGGGTAAAGGTTTGGACTAACGGTAAAAGTCCCCAAGGACTAACGGTGATACGTTTTTAGGACTAGTGGTGTGATGGTTTTAACAGGATTATTGTTAAGGATATTAGGCTCATTTGGTTTGGGCCGGATTTATGGATTTGGATTTAGGCTTATAAGTTTTTACGTATAGATGGTTAATGGGCTGACTCGGCCCATTAACTTGGGTACGGGTTGGCCCATTAAGATGAATACGCCTTCAGCTTTGTCTTTTCACGTTCTTTCCATTCTCGTGCTCGGTTTTGTCCGGTTTTTGGCTTCGTTTTTGTCTTTTTGTGAATATCTGTTACCTGCACAGTACATAACATAAAACAAGCATATATTTGGAATTTTAAGTCCGTTTTTGGTTAATTAAGCTCGTTTTATTAAGAAAAAGGTATGTGTATTTAAGTACTTACCAGCAGCATGTCCAGACTTAACAGATTTAGAAGCAACATTACTGTTTCTGTGAGATTCATCCATAGATAAGGTAACAAATGCAGACTTAACATCAGGTAAAGGTTCTATGGTAAGAATAATACTTCTCACATAACTAAACATGTCATCAAACCCCATCAAGAACTGCATCAACCTGAGAAGTTGACTATGTTTCTTGATCTTAGAGGCAGCATCACAAGTGCAAGCAGGCAAATCAACCAGGGAGCCAAATTGCCTCCATAAAGCATTGCACTCATGATAACACTCAGAAAAAGACATACCAGATTGAAAAAAATTATAGATTTTATGATGAAGATTAAATGCAACTGACCTGTCTTGTTTATTATAAGTTTCCTCTAATTCATCCCAAACATCCTTAGAACTTTTTTAAAAACACTTGACCTTTATACAAATCCTGAGATACAACAGCATTACACCTATCCTATTGTTCTTGTAAAGTCCCATCATTAACATCTCTAACACATTTACCATTTATAAAACTAATTTTATTTCTAGTGTGTAAGGCTAACTACACTGCAGCAGATCAGACCTTGTAATTCTCAATACTTTCAAGTTTAAAGGTAATCAGCTGAGAACCAATGTCTTGAGTGTGTAAATAAAAAGGGTCATATATATCAAGTTTTAATTCACTACTTCCCCCTCTTGAGTTTTACCCTTATCAACAAGTGGTTTATCACCTTTAACCATAATGACAGAACAAAAGAACAACAAAATAAAACAAGAAAAACACAGAGCACAACACCTTATAACTCTTTCAATCACAGATAACCACCACTTACAAATCCAACAATCACAAAACCTCTTAAACTAATCCCTTCGCCAAAAACCTACAAAACCTTTAAAAAAACCTAAAAGGGGATGAGAGGGGTGTTACAGTGCACGCAAGCTTTCAAAGAACAATAACCAACACCAAGATCAAGAAGATCTTGTAGACCAATAGCACAGCGGAAATCATCCTGAAAAGAATCAAAATGAACACTGATTAGCACAAGAAATTTAAACAATAGATTAAATTGACCAAGAATTGATGAAACCTTAATTTTTAGAATTAGGGTTTTATCAAAAAATTGCAAAAACCTTTGCAATTATGATCAATTAAACACAAGGAAATCAAGAATTAACAACAATTACACCTGAATTAGGGCTTGATACAGAAAAACCTAATTCTTGACCAAAATAGTGATTAGTCACAATTAATCACTATATACCAGCTCTAATTGAGCTATAACACCAGGATTAGAACAAACCCCTAAATCAAGAAAACCCTAATTTTAAAAAAAACCAATTAACCAATAGATCTAACAGATCTATAACTCAAACCACTTAAAAACACCGATTAACCATCAAATCTAAACAATAGTTCAAAAACCCCCCAAAAAATTGAAACCCTAATTTTGAAAATGAGTTTTAAAACTTTGGTATAGAGCAACCTAGCTCTAATACCATGTAAAAATGTATAACCAAAGCCCTAAAACACACTTAGATTAAGAGTGGACCCAGCCAACCTCCCCTTGGCTCACTATTTTTATTATATAAGGTTAAAAGATTTAGCCACAAGTTCTTTACAATAAAGAGTTTAGATAAAAACAAGAATAACGAAACAAGGGTTTCTCTCACTAACAACATATCTTAGAGAGAGAGAAAACACACAGAAAAAAATGAATGAATGAATAAACTAAACCTTGTTTAGGCATTATATAGCCTATGAGAAATAAACTCCTTAATCAGCCCTTGAAGTCTTCATACTTGACATCTTTGAGCCTTCAACATGTTAGCCAGGACCACCGTTAGACTTGAACAATCCATGAATGACTGAAAGACCCATGTGCTTGAATAAGGCTTATTTCCAACATACGTAGCAATGAACAACTGGTACACTAATAAACCCTGTCATCGTAGGTGAGCATGAGTAGGGAGTTTTGATTTTCAAGTAAGGTAAAACTCTCATTACCTCTCAATAGCATGAAAGTCAGATCATAGTTGATTGGACAAGCTTTGGTTTACCTTACGATAAAACAGATTCTGTCAATGCTATAGATAGACCGGCTTATGGATTGTTTGATTTGACATTGTCTATATGCCTAAATTTTACTGTGATAAATAAGTTTGTTTATTTTAGGCTAATTTATATTGATATACTTTTTCAGTGATAAACATATGGTTAATATGATAGTCGAAACTCATTTTATAATTCAATATAGTTTAACTCTTCTTAAAGATGATACATAATGTAACAGTAGCAAACAGAAAAGGGTATGTTATGGGATTTAGCTGCTTGATATACAAACCTGCGCCTAGGTGTTAGAATATAAAATGAACATTATACTTGCTACTACTTTGTTATCTGTTTAACTCATGGCATGGATAAGCATATATCTATTAGTGTAATTTTTGGATCTATCTTTTATAAATGCGCAACATGTGATCTAGCATTGCTGCATGACATGGTGTTAAGCCACCCACCTACATGAGCATTTTTGTCACCTTATGGGTCAAACTCGACATTGGAGAGTGTTAAACATGGCATTGCAATGCTCGGGCGGCTAGTGTATGCGGAGCAGAGGATGAATGCGACAATATGAAGCAATTTGTATGTGTTGAGTATTTGGATTCCGTTTTTCTCTATTTACTTGCTCATTATGTTATAAATAGTAAATGTCACAGTTTAGAGGGAAGACGAAAGGTTTGAGAATTGTTACAGATGTGTTGGATGAGAAAGAGTTAGAATAGTTGTCATTAATCAGAGAAGAGATGTAGTTTTGCCAGCATATGAGAAGTTGTATAAGGGTTCGGCTGAGAAGCATGACACGCCACTTAATGGACACAGTTCTGATATTAAGTTACTCGAGGATAAGAGGTCTTTGTTGAAACAATTGGAACTTCAGAAGAAACACGAGGTGAAGTGTTTACGTTTTAGTATTCACACATGATTTCATGACCTTGATCATGAAATCTGGCATTACTATAAGCATACACTAACGGTTAACTCACCTTGCTGAATACACATTTAATTAATTATATTTTTTCTATGTCAAATTTTTATGGTGCTTATTGGTTAGGGGTTGTGGAAACTGTAACCAAGAAACTTGAGGATAAAGAAAGCGCGGGCAATTTGTGGATAAAGTCACCTAATAAGATATGTCATAACTTTCGCATCCTAAATGCAAGCTCATAAAAGAAATTGTACAAAAAAATGATTAAATGACATGTATGTTATTAGAATCATTTTCTTAAGTGAGTGCTTCGTATTATTATTTTCTTTTCTACTTATATGCATTTGTGGTGACAAAACGCGCCGCAACGAAGCGCGGGTTTTCAAAACTTGTTCTATAACAAATACATAAGAAAGTTTAATTTTTTTTATTTGGCGGTCATCTCGCTATCCTTAATCAATCTTACTTTGTAACCTGAGTAAAAATGTAAGAGCAAGGGATAACGCCCAACAAGGTGTATATGCCAGGGTGACTAGGGCAGAACTAGGGGTGAGCATGATGCGGATCGGTGCGGACTCTGGCAAAAACCACACCGCATCCGTAATTGCGGTTTTTAAAAAGTGAGAATCCGCAACCGCACGGTTTTTGCGGTTTCGGTTTTGCGGGTTTTTTTGCAGTTTTTGCGGGTTTTAACCGCACCGCACCATCACTTATAATTTATATAATTAATGTGGATTTTTATGGTTTTTGGTTTACAATGTTTTTTTTTCGGTTATAACAATGCATATATTTAATGTAAACACACACATCACTTAGAATATTATTGATAATATGCACTAGAAGCCTTATAACACACATTAAATAATCAATTTTCCATTTTTGGTTTTATAAAATTAATGTGCGGTACGGTGCGGATTTTGTGGTTCGGTTTTACGGGTAAAACCGCAACCGCACCGCATTTTGCGGTTTTTATTTGTTTTAAACCGATTCACCGGGTTTTGTCGTGGTGCGGTTTTTGTGGTGCGATTTTTTTACGGTTTTTGTGGTTTTACGGTTTGCGGTGCGGTTTCTGCTCACCCCTAGTCAGAACTACTTTAAAACTAAAGAGGATGATGGCTCTTTTAAAAACTTTTGTAGTAGTGCACATTTTATGTTTTTTATGTGTAAGAAAAATATGCATTAGCTTTTGGCCCTCATATTACACAAGGATTATATTGCTGCCCTTCCTAAAATAATTGATAAAGCTCCGCAACTATGAGAATATCTCTGCCTAAGAAAGTTTAATTCTTTTACTTGTAGATCATTTCGTTATCTCATTTTGATGTAAAAGATATGTTTCCTACTTTCCTTCCATCTTCATTCATTCATTTTTATTATAATGTTTTTGTCATGTAAAGTTAAGATATATATTACTCCTTCCATTTCAAAATAAGTGTTCAGATTGACTTTTTAGAGTCAAACTAGTTTAACTTTGACATTACCTATTTTTGTGAGTGTTATATAATACTTGATGCAAAATATATGAATAGATTGGGTGTATTTTTCATTGGTATAATTTTCATCAACTATTATATAACACAAAAAAAAATATTTAATGTCAAAGTTGAACCAGTTTGCCTCTGAAAAATTAAACTGAACACTTGTTTTGGAACGGAGGGAGTATCTTTTAAAATTACCAGACAGAGAGATATAATCATGATTGTTCCAGTAACAATATTATGACACTATAAATTGATAAACAAATACATATAATCAAGAGTAAGTTACTTAAATGGTACTTGTGGTTTGACAAAAATTAATCTACCGTCCTCGATAGTTTAAAGTTGCATTTTCGGTCCTTATTTTTGCGAAAAATAATACCGATTGTCCCTCACCTTAAACTATCAGGGACGGTAGATGCAATTTCCGTCAAACCTCAAGGACTATCGGTGTGATGGTGGAGGACTATCGATGTTATTTTTTGCAAAGATATGAACAAAAAATGCAACTTTAAACTATAAAGGACAGTAAATGTAATTTTTGCCAAACCTTAAAGACATTTATGTAATTTACTCGATAATTAAATAAAAAGTGCCCCTATGAAGGAAAATAACAATATAATTACCTATAATTAAACATCAACACTATGTCCTATCGAGCTTCATGCATCTTCAACTGGGAAAATACCTGGCTTTCGGTAGGAAAACTCGAGTGTAAGCTCTCATCAACTTCGGAATCATCATTATTATGAGAGGGCAAACGATCAAACTTTGTCATAGACAACTGAAACGATGTATTATTCATAGTACTATCTTCATGTGGCTCTCTATTTGCCGCTGTTTGTTGAAGCTTCATCGCGTATACTAAATCGTATAACACACTATTCATACTTGGCCTCTCATCCCCCGTTGGTTTTAAACATTTCTCCACTATTTCCAAAAACTTCGTTAATGAATACAGGTTTATTGTACCTGCCAGAAACGGATCGATTATATTCTCAGCTTCCCCATTTCGTATTTTTGTAGTTGCCCAATCTGCCAAATTGGCTTCCTTATGAGGAAGCGTGTTATCAAGTGCTCGCCTAGCACAAAGTACTTCAAGTAACACAACGCCAAAAGAGTAAACATCGATTTTCTGAGTAACCGTCATACATGTTATGTATTCAGGATCCAAATACCCAAAACTCCCTTTAATACCCGACACCTCATTATCTTCCTCACTATTTAACAGCGATATACCAAAATCGGCCACTTTTGCAACATAATTTTCGTCCAGCAAAATATTTGTTGACTTGACATCACGATGAATTATCCCCGCACCTGTGTGAAGGTAGTCTAACCCTCGAGACGCACTTATGCAAATTTCGAGTCTTTGAGTCCACGAGAGCTTTGGGTGATTTTCATTTGTATCATACAAATGATCTTGAAGAGTGCCCTTTTTCATAAACTCGTATACAAGTATCATCTCAGATTTTTCGTCACAATACCCGATTAAAGAAACAAGATGACGGTGTCGTATTTTTGTCAACATCATAATCTCCGTCACAAACTCGGGTTGACCCTGACCATGACCTTTTTCGCCCCGTTTCACAGCAACTATCATACCATCGGAAAGAGTCCCTTTATAAACCTTTCCAAAACCGCCTTTTCCTATCATTAACTTCTCATCAAAGTTATTTGTCGCTTGTACGATTTCAGCTAACTGGAATTTAAGGTTGAGATTCATATTAGGAATTGGTGATGGATGGTTTTTGGTGAAGTCCATACTTATGCTCAAGCTCCGCCCATACGATGATACCATGTTAGATTCCGTTTTCGCCCCTACCACCGGCTTTGATTTCCGGTATTTCGACCCAATCAAGAAACCTAAAACCAACACTAAAACCACACCAACACCACATCCAATCACAATATGCACTTTCTTCTCATTTTTCTTCCCATGCGTCTGAAGACCATCCCCAACTGAACTCGTCAATAACTCCATTATCTCAAGCCCATTCAAGAACACAGTCTGATTGTTATCTCTAATCGCCCCGATACTAATACTCACATTATAAAATTCACCAGAATCCACTACAAAATCATAATAAAACGGAACTTGTGGTGAGTACGCTATTTGACCCAGTTGAATATCTTGCTCGTAATGGCTATAAATGAAAAACCTAAAGGCGTCATTAGCATTCATGCGGCCTGGGCTCATAAAGTCACAAAAGTGAGCTCTAATTAAGAACGTGGAATTCTTACTAACCCCAAAATTCCATGTGATATTGTCCGCTTTGTCACTCAGGCTTCTAGCTGTTGAGTAAACATATACATTAGCATCATATGGGGCTGCGCCCTTGGGATCATAGCTAGGTTTCAGACCAGGTTTAGACTCGCTCTTTACCGGCACATTGGTGAAAAGGAAAGGATCATCAGGGTTCCATTTTCGCCTTAAAGGGTCATGTTCTGTGTCGTTGATGCTCGGTCCACCAACATTAATTCTATATATCGGGTTGAAAGCATATGATGTTGAAATCTTATACATATCGCCATTTGGTCCTTTTGGTGATACACGAGGCGTACCAGCTGCCCCGTCTATGAAAAGATCATTTGGTGTTGTAAAAGCTTCAATGGCGTTTACAAAAGCATAAGAAGATCCAGTCGACGGTGTGAAATCAAGTCTGAATCTTTTATCGTTCCCAATAGGAACAATAAAATCTTTGATTACAATCTTGTTTTCGACTTTATAATTGGATAACAACGAGAACCCAAACACTTGTACGTTAATTATCGAATTATGTAATTCAAACTCATTAGCAGAAAACGGATAAAAATGTAGGCGTACCATTACAAAAGTATTCTTCTCATCTGCTTTGAGATGGTAGGATGTTTTCTTAGTGAAAACTCTTGCTGTTTGGTATATTGATGTCGGGTTGCTATTGTTTTGTATGGCTTTGTGACTACCCGAGACTGAAAATGCAGAAGGCCTGTCATCACCAACAAAACGCTTGCTAGTGAAAACGATATCAGAGTTTGATCCACAGTTGATGAAGTAGTGGTCAGGTACCACATATTGTGTCTGTGAGGATGCTAGTGAGAGTAAAGAAAACAGAATGATAGAAGATAAATAAAGGTTGGACTTCATTGAAGAAAACAAGTGAATAAGTATTGGTTTGAGCTAACAAAAATGCTTTGCTTATGAACCAGATGTAGTAGTACTATTTAGCATGCCATAACAAATGTGTGTATTAGTTTTCTTCACATGAAGAAGAATTAGAAGAAGACAATTTGGGAAAAAAGTAATTGACCAAGACTCAAAAGTAAGTAGCGGCTGTATGGCATTGATGAATGGAATTACTTTGATAAATCATCTTAAAACATTCTTAATAATATCTAAACAGCTAATGTTGAATAAGCTAACAATCCTTGTGCAGCCACATCAATCTTGTAGATGCATGAATTATCTACCTGCAACTTCTACATGTGTTGAATAACTTTAATCCAACTTAATTATTTATAAACTAAAGTAATTACATAGCTAATTTACTTAATCAGCTCACTTCTAAGTATAGAAGAGTAGTTAATAATGTAAAATTATTAGGATATAAGATGGTGCCTTTTTTCAATCAAGCTACGCAAATAAAAACAACTAAACTTCAATTATTTCATGTATGTATATGCCAAAAAAATAAATAAAAACAAAAGATTGTCAATTGGCTATTGGCTACTCATGTTCTTTAAAAATCTATTCACAGCCACAGCTTATATGTCTTTATAGTCTTCGTCAACTATACTTTATTCATGTTGTCTTCTTATTCCCCGTGAATCAAATTAAAAATATTCCCTATCTTTTATGAGCTTGTAATATGCGTTACATGTATGCTATCGTTTATACTTGAACCCGCAACCAGTTAGTTCGTACAAGACCAACTAATTTTTTCATTTGAACCCGAAACTCATCACTTGCTTCCTTCAATGAACTCCATCCTTTGTTTATCTCTAATCGTTATTTCCTCTTTACTATCACTTGTATCGTCACAGACACAATATGCCTTACCCGACCACTACTTCATAAACTGTGGATCAAAATCTGATATTTCTTTTGCCGGGAGGATGTTTGTGGGCGATGACAACAACCACGCTTTTGTCTCTGGTGGCGAAATTGCGGTACAAAACAACAGCCCGACAACAGTTTACGAAACAGCAAGAGTTTTCGATAAGAAAACATCCTACAATCTCGAAGCAGACAACACCAGTACTTTTGTTATGGTACGTCTTCATTTTTCTCCTTTTTCGACTAATGAGTTTGAGTTGCGTAATTCTATATTCGACGTTGAAGCTTCTGGGTTCAAGTTGTTATCTAATTTTAAAGTCGAAAACACGTCTTTAGTTAAGGATTTTATTATTCCTATTGGGAGTGAACGTAAGTTCACAATTGAATTCACACCTTCGCGTGGTTCAACGTCCGCTTTTGTGAACGCTATCGAAGCTTTCACAACACCTAATGATATCTTCAGGCAAGCCACTTTAACTCGTATATCACCCAATGGAAAAAATGGTGAAACGAGCGATATATCGACATCTTATGCTTTCAACCCGATATACAGAATAAACGTTGGTGGACAAATGATAAATTTTGAAGGTGACCGGTTAAGACGAATCTGGACCCCTGATGATCCATATATCTTTAATAGTGAGCCAGCGACAAATAGTACACCGTTCAACGGGTCACCTACTTATAACGGGCTTGGTTCACGCATATACGATGCTCCTGAAGATGTTTACAAAACAGCCAAACAGTTAAACAACACTTCGGTTAATGTAACATGGAATTTTGAAGTTGATAAGAACGCGATGTACCTCGTTCGAGCACATTTTTGTGACATCATAAGCAAAGCCCTTTTCAGTCGAGATGATGCCTTCAATTTCTTCGTCTATACACATTATAAGGACAAGATTGAACCGGGTAATAAAGTATTTGCGGTGCAAGTTCCGTTTTATAATGATTATGTGGTGGATTCTGATGAGTCAGGGTTTTTAAATATTAGTATTGGGGCGATTAGAGAAAATAATCAGATTGCGTTCTTAAACGGGGTAGAGATCATGGAGTTAGTGACAGGATCGGGTGTGGTTGGGACACATAAGAAGGGGAAGAAGAATGTTTACATTGTGGTTGGATGTGTTGTTGGAGGTGTTGCTTTAGTTTTGATTTTGTTAGTATTAGGTTTCTTGATCGGGTCGAGATATGGGAAAAAACCAAAGCCCGTGACAGAGGCAAAATCCGAATCTAACGCAGTGCCATCATATGGTCAGAGTTCATACACAAGCATAAATATCGACTTTACCATCAACCATCCGTCACCAATTCCTAATTTGAATCTCAACCTTAAGTTTGCGTTTGCTGATATCTTAACAGCAACAAATAACTTTGATGAGAAGTTAATGATAGGAAAAGGCGGTTTTGGGAAGGTTTACAAAGGGACTCTTCCGGACGGTATGATAGTTGCAGTTAAACGAGGCGAAAAGGGACACGGGCAGGGTCGACCCGAGTTTGTAACGGAGATTATGGTGCTTTCAAAAATACGACACCGTCATCTTGTTACTTTAATCGGGTACTGTGACGAGAAGTCCGAGATGATACTAGTGTACGAGTTTATGAAAAAGGGTACTCTTCAAGATCATTTGTATGACACAAAAAAAGACCTCCCGAAGCTCTCGTGGACTCAAAGACTCGAGATTTGCATTAGTGCAACTCGAGGTTTACATTACCTCCACACGGGGTCTGATGCGGGGATAATTCATCGTGATGTCAAGTCAACGAACATCTTGCTTAATGAAAACTATGTTGCAAAAGTGGCTGATTTTGGTATATCGCGGTTAGATAATGTGGAAGAAGACGAGATTTCAGATATCAAAGGGAGTTTCGGGTACTTGGATCCTGAATACATAAGATGCATGAAACTGACTCAGAAATCTGATGTTTACTCTTTCGGCGTAGTATTACTTGAAGTACTGTGTGCTAGACCAGCACTCGATAACACATTACCTCCAAGGGAAGCAAATTTGGCAGATTGGGCGATTAAACAAATACACAATGGGAAGGTTGAGGAGATTATTGATCCATTTCTGTTGGACACAATAAACCCGAATTCGTTAAGGAAATTTCTTGAAACGGTAGAGAGATGTTTAAAAGATACGGGAGACGAGAGGCCAAGCATGATTGATGTGTTGTGGGACTTAGAATATGCGTTGAAGCTTCATCAAATGGTGGGGAACAGAGAACCACACGAAGATAGCACGATGAATACGTCGTTGCAGCTGCCCATGTCTATGATTCAGCGTTTACCTTCTAATGTTAACGATGATTCTGAAGTAATTGATAGCTCGGCCTCCAGTTTTCCTAGTGAAAGCCAAGTATTTTCCCAACTGAAGATGGACGAAGCTCGATAGTACAAATATAGGTTTCATATGTGTATTGAAGTTTATAACTATCAATGTTACTATTTATTTTCCATTACAGCATTGTAATGATATATAAATCCAAAGTATTCATCGTGTTAGACTGTTTAATCTCGTATATCTGCTGCATATCTTAAATTCCTAATACCTCATAATTATAAGTGCATTTTCCTCAAATACAAAACAATATGTCACTACCAGCATTTCAGCAAGTTGAAGTGGCAATGAGCCCTACCAGCAAGTTGAGAAGACCGTAGACCTTGCATCCAGCCGTTGAGTATTTTTTCTTAGCCCATGAGGATTAATAACCCAACACATTGAGGCTCATCTTGGGTCTATTTAAGGACTCTTATTATTGTGGTTAGCAAAAAGATGTGTGAAGAGTTGTGAGGAGAAGAAAATAACAGAAAAGAAAGAGATTTTCGGAGTAAGATATCACACAAACCCATCTGCAGTGGTTTTCCGATCACCGGAGATTGCACCGTCGGATCGTCACGATTTTCGGACTGTAGCTTCCTGACATCGAGAGGAAGGTTCTGACCGTTGGGATTTTGATTTTGAGGCATGGAAGTCCGTTTTCATACCTGGGCAGATTGCATCTTATTTGGTGATATTCTTCCTTTCTTGTTATTTGATTGTTGCCATATATCTTGATGCTTGATTCCAAGATTATGATGTTTGTTGTATACCTCTAGTGTTATCTAGAGAAGACCTTGTGTACCTCTCCTCGTTGATAGTGAATTTAAGCGAGGTGTCCCGTGGATTTTACCCGTTTTGGGGTTTTCCACGCTAAAAGTTTGGTGTTCTTGTTGTGTGTTTGATTACATTTATCATCTGTTGTTTTAGGGCTGATTTGAGACTGTTAGGGGTTGATTAGAGTTGTTTTTATTTTTCCCTATTTGTTTACATCCTCATAGGTTCATACGGGTTTGGGTAAGTGGTGTCAAACGAATGTTTTGCTTCCGCAATTGTGTTTATACCGTTGTGACCCATTGTTCTTATCTGTCAAATTGGTATCAAGAGCTTGGTTCTTGGTTTGGGGACTTAACCTGTTTGAACAATGGAAGCTAATACAAGTAGAATGGTTAGTTTAAATAGTTTTAATTATCATGTTTGGAAAGGAAAAATGAGAGATCTCTTTTATGTTAAAGACTACTACTTGCCTGTATTTACTACTGAGAAACCTGAGAACAAAACATATGCAGAATGGACTATTTTGCATAGACAGGTTTGCGGGTATATTAGGCAATGGGTTGATGATAATGTTTTGAACCATATTTGTGAGGAGACACATGCTCGTACTCTTTGGAACAAACTTGAACAGTTATATGCTCGAAAAACTAGAAATAACAAGTTGTTCTTAATCAAGCAAATGATGAGATTAAAGTACACTGATGGGTCTCCTATTACTGATCACTTAAATGCCTTTCAGGGTATTATAAATCAGCTTGCAGGTATGGGTATCAAGTTTGAAGATGAGATTCAAGGCTTGTGGCTTCTTGGTACTTTACCGGATACTTGGGAGACTTTTAGGACATCTTTGTCCAACTCTGCACCAGATGGTGTTATCACCATGGAATTGGCTAAAGGCAGTATTCTGAATGAAGAAACGAGAAGAAAGTCACAGGGTTCTTCTTCACAGTCAGATGTCTTGGTCACAGAAAGGCGGGGGAGAAGTCAAAGCAGAGGCCCGAGTAACAGAGGTAATCATCGTAGTAGTTCCAGCAAAGGAAAATTTGCTGATGTTGAATGTTATCATTGTCATAAAAAGGGGCACACGATGAAGTTTTGCAGACAGTTGAAAAAAGAGAACAAGAAGAAAAACTACAACAACCAGAAGAACAAACACAAGAAAGATGATGATGGTGATGACAATACTGAAGTAAATACCACCACAGATGAGTTCTTTGTTTGTTATGATTATGATATGGTCAACCTTGCTAATGATGATTCGAGTTGGATTCTTGACAGTGGTGCTACGTGCCATGTTGCAACACGAAAAGATTATTATTCATCTTACACACCAGGTGACTTCGGTGTTGTTAGGATGGGTAATACTGGGCTATCAAGGATTGCTGGTATTGGAGATATTTGCTTGAAGTTTGACACGGGGATGGAATTGGTTTTGCATAATGTAAAACATGTCCCAGATATGAGACTCAATATTATCTCAACAGGTCTTCTTGATGAAGATGGTTACCACAACAGTTCTGGTAATGGTTTGTGGAAAGTAACACTCGGATCCTTGATTGTGGCAAGAGGAAAAAGGGAATCCAAGTTATACATGACTCATCCGAAGATATCCAAGAGCATTGTCAATGCTGTAGACAATGATGATATGACCGAGTTATGGCATAAGAGACTTGGTCACATGAGTGAAAAGGGGATGTCTATTCTTTCTAAGAAGAATGTGTTATCTGGTGTGCATGATATCAACTTGAAAAAGTGTTCTCACTGTTTGGCAGGAAAGCAAACTAGACTTGCTTTTAAGAGTCGTTCTCCTTTCAGAATGGAGAACATACTTGATCTGGTACATTCCGATGTTTGTGGTCCCATGAAGACTAAAACACTTGGTGGGTGTTCATATTTTGTCACTTTCATCGATGATCACTCAAGAAAGGTTTGGGTATATACCTTGAAGACTAAAGATCAAGTATTGGATGTGTTTAAGCAGTTTCATGCTTTAGTTGAGAGGCAGACAGGGAAGAAACTTAAATGTATTCGAACTGACAATGGAGGTGAATACATTGGCCCCTTTGATGCTTATTGTAGAGAGCATGGAATTCAGCATCAAAAGACTCCACCGAAGACACCACAGTTAAATGGCTTAGCAGAGCGGATGAATAGAACTTTGGTTGAGAGAGTCAGATGCTTGCTTTCACATGCAGGGTTGCCTGCTTCTTTTTGGGGTGAGGCTTTGAATACGGCGGTACATGTTATTAATCTAACCCCTTGTGTTCCTTTGCGTTTTGATGTTCCTGACAGGGTTTGGAGCGGCAAAGATGTTTCATACCGTCATTTACGAGTTTTTGGATGCAAGGCATCTGTGCATATTCCCAAAGATGAAAGATCAAAGCTTGATGTGAAGGGTAAGCCATGTGTGTTCCTCGGGTATGGTCAAGATGAATTTGGGTACAGGTTGTATGATCCAGTTCAAAAGAAGTTCAAAAAGACTTGTTCGTAGCCGAGATGTAGTGTTTGAGGAAGATCAAACTTTGAAAGATGTTGAGAATGCTGAGAGGGAGACAATTCCTCAACATAATGATGATCTTATTGACTTGGATCCGGTTCCTCCTAAACATTTTGACTCACAGTTTGGAGATGATATTCAGAATGATGAAGAACAGGGTGCTGATGATGTTGATGCTCAAGAGCAACCAAACTTAGATGAAGACGTTCATCCTATACCAGTACCTGATATGCCACCATTCCTTCCGCTTAGGCGGTCTACTAGAGATCATCATCCTTTAACACGCTATTCTGCACATGAGTATGTTTTACTTACTGATGGGGGAGAGCCCGAGTGTTATGCAGAAGCTTGGAAGATGAACACAAAAAAGAAATGGTTTGAGCCATGCAAGATGTAATGAATTCCTTGCATGAGACACAATACTTGAGTTGGTGAAAGCTGCCTAAGGGCAAGTGAGTTTGAAAAAAATGATGTTTAAAATTGAAGACTGAGAGCATACTTCTAGACCGAAGGTACAAGGCCAGATTGGTGGTTAAAGGGTCTTCAGTCAGAAAAGAGGTATTGATTTTGATGAGATTTTCTCTCCGGTTGTGAAGATGGGATCAATTCGAGTTGTTCTTGGTTTGGCGGCTAGCCTCGATCTTGAGGTGGAGCAAATGGATGTCAAGACAACTTTTCTTCATGGTGATTGATAAGAAATTACCATGGAGCAACCTGAAGGGTTTTCAGGTTAGGGGAAGGCAAGGTGCGTGTGTAGACTTCAAAAAACGTTTATACGGTTGAAGCATAGTACACCGAGTTCAGTGGGTACAGAAATTTGATTTCGGTTCATAGGGGGGAAGCACAGGTTTCCGAAAGACTCTTCAGATACACTGTGTTTTCTTTCGTAGTTTGGTGATGATGACTTTATCATCTTGTTGCTATATGTTGTTGATATGATTGATTTGTTGGCATGAACATTGGAAGAATTGCCAATTGAATGCGAGTCGTAGAGCAAGTCTTTTTCTATGAAAGACTTGGGGCCAGCAAAACAGATCATTGGCATTCGGATTTTCCATGATAGAGGTGCCAAGAAGTTGCATATATATAGAGCAATATATTGAGATGGTGCTATGCAGGTTACACATAGATATAAAGCTAAAGTGGTTAGTTCCCATCTTACTACCAACTTTAAGCTAACTGATAAAGATTACCCCTCTTCCAAGAAGAATATTGAAAAGATGGATAGAGTTCCATATGCCTCAGCGGTTGGTAGCTTGATGTATCATATGGTGTGTACAAGGCCGGATTTAGCTCATGCAGTTGGTGTTGTCAGTTGGTTCCTGTCCAATCCCGGTAAGAAGCATTAGGAAGTTGTTAAATGGATGTTTAGATATCTGCGAGGTACTTCCAAATTAGGTATCACATTTAGAAATGGGAAACCCATGCTTGTTGGTTTCACAGACTCAGATATGGCTGGAAATAAGGACAACATGAAATCCACTTCTGGATATTTGATGACCTTTGCAGGGGGAGCAGTTTCATGGCAATCTAGATTGTAAAAGTGTGTCACATTGTCTACAACAGAGGCTGAGTATATGGCAGCAATGGAAGCGTGCAAAGAACTATTGTGGTTGAAAAGGTTTTTGCAAGAACTTGGTTTCAAGCAACAACGTTATGTTGTTCTTTGTGACAATCAAAGTGTTATTCACCTTGCTAAGAATTCGATGTTTCACAAAAGAAATTAAGTCATTTTGTTATACGTTATCTTTGGATTAAGATGCATTGGGGAAGATGGTTATTTTGAAACTTAATAAAGTTCATAAGGATGATTATGCCTCCTATATAGTGACAAAGTCTGTAGCAAGAGAAAGCTTTAAAGGTGTTGTTGATCGATCTCGGGATGGCGAACTAGCTCTCAATAGCAGAAAAGGAGGAGATTTGTTGGGTATTTTTTCTTAGCCCATGAGGATTAATAACCCAACACATTGAGGCCCATATTGGGTCTATTTAAGGACTCTTATTATTATGGTTAGAAAAAAGATGTGTGAAGAGTTGTGAGGAGAAGAAAATAACAGAAAAGAAAGAGATTTTCGGAGTAAGATATCACCCAAACCCATCTGCAGTGTTTTTCCGATCACCGGAGATTGCACCGTCGGATCGTCACGATTTTCAGACTGTAGCTTCCTGACATCGAGAGGAAGATTCTGAATGTTGAGATTTTGATTTTGAGGCCTGGAAGTCCGTTTTCACACCTGGGCAGATTGCATCTCATTTGGTGATATTCTTCCTTTCTTGTTCTTTGATTGTTGCCATATATCTTGATGCTTGATTCCAAGATTATGATGTTTGTTGTATACCTCTAGTGTTATCTAGAGAAGACCTTACGTACCTCTCCTCATTGATAGTGAATTTAAGCGGCACTAGGTGTCCCGTGGTTTTTACCCGTTTTAGGGTTTTCCACGCTAAAAGTTTGGTGTTCTTGTTGTGTGTTTGATTACATTTATTATCTGCTGTTTTAGGGCTGATTTGAGACTGTTAGGGGCTGATTAGAGTTGTTTTTATTTTTCCTTATTTGTTTGCATCCTCATAGGTTCATACGGGTTTGGGTAAGTGGTGTCAAACGAAGGTTTTGCTTCCGCAATTGTGTTTATACCGTTGTGACCCATTGTTCTTACCTGTCACCAGCATCTATAACGACTTAGCGTGACCATAACGTTCACACATATTAATCTAACGGTCCAACCATTTATCCCAATCAGTTTAAGTTCTGACGTTCTATAACTAACACACAACTTAAGTATGATACACCCAAATGTGTGTTTATATAGGGTAAATAACAAGTTGTTATCTCTTGTTTTATACCATATATAAACCTTCCCATTCTAATAACATAATAGTATAAGAGCTCCAATCATTATAAGTTGTGAGTTCAAGTGTTCAACATACACGTTTTACAGTTTTACCTGTTATTAAAAACTCCAAATGACGTTGATTACTCAGTTTAAAGTATATGGGCAGTCCATCTTTGTTTTCCAATATTTTAGGCTTTAGTGATAATAGAAGTACCAAAAGGTCATTAACAATACAGACATGCTAAAAGAATATTGGCTAATCCCTTTGTTTGTTTTACAAATATAGAGTAGTTTATTTTATCATCGAGTAGTGGTCTGGTCGTCTACATCCTACCTCCTCTACCCACTCAAACGGATTTAGGTATTGTTGTTGTTGTGAATTGTGATCACAAAGTATCATGTCTGATTGAAACAATCTCCCGTTTATTTTAGCTAGTCATTTGAAATTTAGAGGCGCATTAGTTGGTTTTTAGGTTATCGGTTGAGCTCTTTAGCTTGAAATTATTCAAGTTTAAAGACGAAAAATAAAATTGTATGCAAACCACATCGACAAAATTTGTAATCAACTCTAAAATTTAAAAATAAATCTAACTTTGAGCTATTGGTACTGTTAAACTTATAATCGGTACTTATACGGCTAGGAATATATAAGCCTATTGGGGGCACACACGTATACACCGATGGAACGTTTTATAGTTCACGAAATGATTAACGATCGTTAGTTATACCGTTAGACGCATTTTATAACTAATAGGCTTTTACAAATAGTTGGTAACAAGTACTGAAGACCTGCGCTTCGCTGCGGCGGGTCTTCTTTAGTGTGTTTTGTTTTGTAGAGTTTCGGCTTTTTATGTACATGTTATTTAATTATTTTGGGTCATGATACTTTCCATGTCAGTCTAGCCTTGATTAGCTAGGCTGTTGAGATTAAAAAATATTAGGGATTAAAAAAATGGTACACCATGTTATATTGTGTTTACTTATAGGTTTATAGTGTTTTGGTTTTTAGGCATTATATACAATTTAAATTTTTTTGTTGTATAAAATAGTCGTAAATTACAAAAATGGAGTTGATATGCACACCACACAAAGTGATGCGCACACCACAAAAATGCATATGTGGTGTTGTACCATATGCATTACACATGTAAATTTGTGGTGTGCACATCACTTTGTGTGGTGTGCATATCAACTCCCTTACAAAAAAGTATACGGTTATTTATATAATTCAAACTTTTTATAGAATTGTACGTCTTTAAACCCTATCGTTTATTTTAAAGTTTTTAGGTATTTTATGGGTGTGTTTTGAAAGTTTTTTTAAAAGAAAAATATATATATTAGATTTCAACATTTTTTTATAAAATCGTACGTATGTCAAAAGCATTGCAATAATTTGCTCGTTTTATTTGCAATTCAAATATCTTTTTGCTCGTATTTTTTCCCTGAATGAATCGGTAGATATGTGTTACATATTTGATAAATATTTTTTATTACATAAAAAAAAGTTGAACGTAGTTAAAGTTATTAGAGAGTTTAGGGGTGTGTTTTAAAAAAAATTATTTTTAAATATATATATTAAACTTCAACATTTTTTTATAAAATCATATGTATGTTAGAAGCATTGCAAATACTGGGCTCGTTTTGTTTGCAACTTGAAGATCTTTTCGCTCGTGTTTTTTTCACGAATGAATCGGTAGATATGTGTTACATATTTGGTAAATAAATTCTATTACATAAAAAAGACGTAATTAGTTAAAAGTCGAAGAAGTGACTTAATAGCGTAAAAGTGAGGCTAGTTTTCGTAATTTGTCGCATAGTTCGAGGGGTTATTTTGTAAATTTTAACGGGTCGGGTTCTTTTTTGGGTTGGGTTTTTATTGGGCTGGTTGAGTTTTTGGCCCATTTAGTTTTGACCCATTTAATGAAAGAGTTTTTGGCCCATTTAATCAAAAAATATTTTTTGTATTAAAATATTGGTTTGACTTTTTTCACAAATGTATATATTGATAATGATAATGATAATAGACTAGTTATTTGTTAAATAAGTTAAACAGTCCATAAGCTTTTATAGAAGCTTATGTTCACTCGAATTAAAGGTACAAGGGAGGTGTTGTACAAGTTGCCGAACTTAAGGAGGTGGTTGCGTTTTACTTGGACTCCAAGTTAGTTTCTGCTATATAATGAATCCCTTGATTCATTATTTGCTACTTCTTAAAAACCTAAGCTTAAAGAAAAACACCTACTCCTTTTCCCCTTGTTGATTTCCGATCAGCATACATAAAATCCACAAGGGTTTCGACCAAAATCAAGAAACACCAAAACCATGTAGTTTCGTTGTGTGATTCGTGAACTTGAACTAGCATTCAAGCGTTCTAGCGTGACGTGTAGTGCGAGCAACCTTATTGGTGCTTTACTTTAATCGCTTTAGGGTTTCGTGTAAACTCAAGAAGAAGATCAAGATTCATTCGTTTATCATCTGAGCAAAACCAAGAGGTTTGTAAACATATGTGTTTATATATGTGTTAATTCATACGCATTAAACATATCCCTATGGGACATCTATCCGTTGTGTTACTCGTAATATAATGGTTATATGATATTAAATCACAACAGTGGTATCATGAGTAATCGTTAAATGTTATAGGTTACACTATATAAAATGTAAATTTGACCAAAAATGTTGTTTTTGTGTTTTCTTGAAACGAATTTTTTAGAGCCCTTAGGGCGGTTTTTACAAGCTCAAATTAACCCTAAGAATGTCTTAAATCAGTTTTAGGAAACTCTAAGTCGTTGCTTTAAGTGTTTAAAACAAGGGGTTTCTACGAGTTACAAATCTTTCGGTTTTTTTGGTTTATTAATTGTGTTAATTGTTTTCTATTGTAATCCATGACAACTACATACATACTTGTCATGTATGATAAGCCAACCTCTTGACTTAATCATATAATTAATTAGTTAATTGATTAGACAGGCTAAAACGGTAAATAATCCAGTCATAAGGCTTTTGCAGTCAAGCTATTTGATGTATGTGTAATACTTGTTTTATAATTGTTCTAATAACAAGTGGGAGCCTTTTGATTAGTCTAAAAGTTGGTAAACTCCTTCTTGTATGTGTCAGGAACTTAAGTGAACTATAACGTGTTTTATTTCCTTATATATTTATCACATGATAAGAGTTTGTCTTCTGATTCTACCCCCTTTCTATATGCTTATTTGCATTATATTTTATTCCTCGTGACTTGTTTTTATTTTGCAGAATGATTTTTGAAATTAGATGGACATAATGATATTGACTTTTGATTGAATTAAACTCATGTTCCTGCAAGTTTAGAACACATTGAGTTAGGTTTACACCATAATTTTCTCCCACGAAGAACTTGTATATAACATTGGTTTAATAAACTTTAAATATAGACTTAAAGTTTTTTGAACTAATTTTATTAATGACCCAGTTTAAGTAAACAAATATCTTGCAAACGTGTTATACGCATTGGGTTCTAGGTTTTCTCGTTACAAGGCTTAAGGTCACGCCCTACCTTGTTAGGGGAGCTATACTCTATAATTTTCTCCCGCGATACACATGCAAGTAAATTGGTTTTAACAAATGGTCTAGGGTTTTTGAGGCACTACATGTTTTTGCATATGAGCTAATGATTGAATTACTTGAGGTTTTTGACCTTTCGAGTGTGTCAATTTAGGGTTTGGTTATTCTTTAATGTTTTCCCATGATCAAATGTGCGCCCAAAAAGTTAACAAAAATTGTTTCTTAACTTGTGCTACGAAGATGTATGCATGCTTCTTCGTACAAGTTTTTATATATGTTTTTATCAAAAACTTAGAATACCCATTTTTAAATTTAAGTCTTTGTTGTTTAATTGCGCGAGGACACTTGCAATTTCCTTTTGCTCTATGACAGTCGTAGGCAACTACAACTGATGAATATCACAACATATGCTACACACTATATTTTAGAGAGAGAAAGAGATAAAGAGAGAGAGGGTGACGAGTGGGAGAGGAGGAGAGAAAGAGGAGAGAAAAATAAGAGAATGTTAGATTAAAGAAAGAGAAATCACCACCCCTTAATCCTTCCTTAACCCTCCTTTTATACTAAGGAATGAAGGACTAGGAAGCAATTAAGGGGTATTATATATTATACTTTAGTCCTTCCCTAATTGCACTAATTAATCCCTAGACAATATAAACTAGATAATTAGCCTTTGTAACCAACATAATGTGCTCTCCTTCCTTCCGTGTGAACAAAGTCGGATCAAATGAACCTTTGAAGAATTGTTGAGATAGCAGGAACTTAGATAGCAAGTCGTACCAAGTCCTTGGTGCTTGTTTCAATCCATACAATGCCTTCTTTAGACGGAAAACATGTGTTGGATGGTATTCATCAACTAATCCTTCAGGTTGACTTACGTATACTTGTTCTTTGAGAATGCCATTACGAAAAGCAGTCTTCACGTCCATTTAGAATATTGTCATGTTCATGTGAGCAGCATAGGCGATGAAAATGCGAATGGATTCAGAACGCACAATGGTCCAAATGACTCTTCAAAATCTATCCCCTCTTCTTGACGATAACCTTTAGCAACTAATCGAACCTTATTTTTAAGAACCCCGCCATATTCATCAAGTTTCACTTTGAAGATCCACTTTAGGTTGATGATCATAACTTTGTCTGGTCGTGGTACTAATTCCCATACTTCAAGCCGCTTAAACTCATGAATATCCTCTTGTATGGCTTTAATCCAGCTAGATTCGATCATGGATTCTTTATAATTATTTGGCTCTTCTTTGACGAAGAAAGCATGAAAATAACACCATAAGGCATCGGTAGCAAGTTGACGTCTGGTCGAAACTGGTTTGGATGGATTACCGATTATTGCCACTAACAGATGATCCTTTGTCCATATTTTGGTGTTGAGATGAGGTTGTTGGAAGGTGTGCATGTTTGAAGTGTCTATAATCCTGGAAGATGATTCAGTTGAGCTGGTATCTGGAGGAGCAAATGGATTTGTAAATTTTTCACTGTCAAACTCTGCAGCTTCTTCATTATGATTTTGTTCAACATTGTAGAATTGATTGGTGGAAATATAGTTTCGTTATTTGGTGAAGTACTTGGAGATAGGGCATCTTTATCAATGGATGTAGAAGAAGACGCTCTGGCTGTATCCAATGGAAGTAGAGTTGCAGTGAAAATAGGGGTAGATATAACACTTATAGGTTTGAAGTATTCATCGAACATTGGTTGAAACAGAACATCCCAATCATTCTTTGTAGGAGGTTTAGCTGATGTTGACGCAACCTGGTTTTGCACGAGTCCTGAACTAATATGTCCAGAAGCCAATCTTTGAAGTTCGGGTCCTGAACCATGTTGTTTAGAAGCCATTTGGGTAAGTTTATCAAATTGTACGTTCATTGTTTCCATTATATGTCTGGTCCTTTTGTTGTAGATTCGGTACGCCTTTTTGGCTAGAGCTTCCCAATATCTTCATAATCGTTTGTTGGATAACATAAAGCACCAAACACGTGAAGATACTTGAGTTCAAGTTTACGATCTTTGAGCAGTTCATATAGAGTCTTGTTGTACCAGGTATAGATAAAGGAGCGGTTCTGAGTATAACATGCAGTAGCTACAGCTTCAGCCCATAGAAATAGCAAAGATTTGGATAAAATAAGCATGGTCCTTGTAGCCTCTACTAACGTACGGTTACGCCTTTCAACTACGCCGTTTTGTTGTAAAGTACATGCCATGGATGTATTGTGATTAATTCCAACTTCTTTCGTATAATTCCGTAGTGTCTGATTGATAAATTATGTGTCGTTGTCGGTGCGAAGATATCTTACCGTTGCTTTTAAACTGACTTGAGCTTGCTTTAAAATTTTGATAATAATCTCTAGAGCTTCATATTTTGTTCTCAAAAACTTCACCCAAGTAAACGAGAAAAGTCGTCAACTATGACTAGAATATACTTTTTCCCATTTATACATGCCACCTGTATCTGTCTACACAAATCCATATGCAACATTTAAAGTTTCTCGTTTGTACTTGGTTCAGGCTTGTGTGGATGAGATTCTTTCTTGCTTTTTCCCATTTAACATGCTAAACACATATGATCTTTAGTATACTTCAACTTGGGCAACCCTTTGACAAGACCTTGTTTAGTAAGTTGATTGATGGTACCGAAGTTTAAGTGAGAAAGTCGACGGTGCCATAAGCAAGATTTTGTCTTTGAGCCTTTGGAGAGTAGACAAATTAGAGAAGACATCATCATATCCGCCATGGAGATTGTATAAAGATTAGAACCACGAGATCCCGAAAGTAGATCAACACCTTCCAAGTTACGTAAGCAAGTCTGTTTTCTGAAAGCTACTTTGAGATCCGAATTAGAAAATTGCCTAACGACGAATAGGTTATGACCAAGTCCTTCAACTTAGTAAACCCGTGAAATAAGAATATTCCCCATTTGTAGATCTTCATATCCCATAATTGCTACAAAATGATCGTTTCCGAATCGGACCGTACCAATAAACTTGGAAACAAAATTGATGAGCTTATCACTGTGTCCAATCATGTGTTTGGAACACCTAGAGTGTAAATACCAAAGAACAATTTCTACAATATGCATACAAAAAGAAAGAATAAAAATATTTACAAAAGGTGGATCCCTAACTTTTAATTGGGTTCTGGTTTGTTAGTAAACCTAAGTGACTCCTAGATAGTCGAACTTCTAGGGTGGAAGTTCCTCATCCTGAATTATTCCCTCAAAACCAAAGTCATGTAAATTAAATGGATGAGATTCCGTATTTAACATGCATTTAGAGAGTGATTCTAGGGCATTGGCGTATCTAAGACTTAGTTTAGGATACGGTACATCAACCAGAATTACTATGGTTGTTAAGATGCCCAGGAGGTACAACTATGGTAGACATGTCATTAGAAAGGGGCACGATTTTCCTACCAAGTTAAATGTTCTACCAATAGGTATCCATTTAAGACCTACAATTTTAAAGATCCTTCCTGTTGGTTTCCATTCACTTTTAACTTTTTGTTTTGTAGGTTTAGCCTTTTTACATTTTTGCACATTCTTTAGATATTGAACAACACAAGCATCATGATTTCCAGAAAATAAACATTCATTACAAGATAAGCAAATAGTATCAGAATTCTTTGACAAAGCAACATTCTTAACATTCGCATTACAATCTGAAACATGATTGTTCTTATTAGCACTAGACTTAAACTTCCTAGGTTAGGCTTCTACTTTATTCGTCTTGCTTCTATTTGATTTTTGCTGGATCCTATCATTCTTTGTATTGCTCATAGGCTTTGATCCGCTAGCATTAGTAGAGCTTACTCTTCCTGTAGAAGACTACATAGGATTGTCAGTCTTTCGAGTGTTTTGCTTTACTGCATGCTTTTGTGTGATTGTCTCAATTGTCTGTTTTGTTCTAGAGGCATCTACGTAAGGCTTATTGTTCTTTCTATGGCTTGTAGCGGGAGCCCACTTTTCATTCTCGCTTTGAGTGAAAGAGCATGAGTCACTAACATACACTAACAGTTTTTGGATTCGCTTAGCAAACTTAGAGGCACGACCTATATGTTCATTGAAAGGTTTTAATGCTCTAGCTTCTTCTAATAGTTCTTGTAGTGTTGCTACATGCTCCTTAGTGACTTTCAGATAATCTCGATGCACAACCTTATTGTTCTTAAAGTACGTATTGATTGGTTTAGACTCAATCTTAAGCAATCCTGGGGCAAGAACTTTTGTGCATTTTTTAATATCTTGTTGGTAGTCAAGTGTGAAGTGACTGATTTTGACAAATCATTTTTTTCAACAAATTTAAGAATAACCTTTGATTTAGGAAGTGGAGTTACTAAATAAAGTTTAGTTCCTGAAGTTAGAGGTTTAGAAAGCTTAGTATTTACACTTGTACCTTTTTTATTCATTTGGGGTTCAAAAAACTTTGCTTTTAGCTATTCTTTTAACTTGTTGTTTTCAGAAATCTGATCATTTAGTCTTTGTTGCAAAGAATCAGTTTGAAGTTTGGTTTCTGCTCGTGTCTGCTTGATTGAATCATAAAGTTTCTTATATTCTAACTTAATGTGTTCTCGTTCCTTAACTAAGGAAGAGACTTGAAAAGCTAGTGACACGTTCTCATCTTCTATTTTCTGAATCCCAGAATCAAACTTTGGTGATTCACATTGTCACTGGACTCTTTCCATGCACTCGAACTAACCGATGTTTCAACTCATTAATTACAAGTGTTTTGTCTTGAAATTGAACTTTTAGATCATTTATCTCAAATTATTGGTTATTGATTGCTTGAACCAAATGATTATTATTGTTTGTTCGAGAATCATTAATCATTTGTTCTTTGTGATTTTGAAAAGCAATATCAAGAGAAATGTTGTATTCCTCAAGTTTTGCAAAACATTTTATTAATTCACATAATGACTTGTTTGATTCTTGAAGATCTAAAAGCACAATGTCAAGACTTTGACACTTTCCACAATTATCAACTTCATTCAACGAATACAAGAAAGTGCACATCATATCACAAGAGATATTTTCCTCTAAGAGTCGGTCGTTGTTTTAAAAGTTGTTTCTTTTCAATTTCAAAACATTTCTTTGCCACAAAATGCTCAACCTCGTCTTCTATTTGTTCAAAATTATCTTTCATTTCTTTAACCTCAGCAATAAATCCCATTTCAAAGGATTTGAAAGTTTCTTTTAGGTTTTCAGAAATTGGTATGACATCTTTTTTAAAAGCCCTTTTTATATCCGATTGCTCCCAGCTACCGATCTGATGAGGAGACAAAGTAGTTCTCCTTTTAATGCATTTATCAAACTTACTAAGAAGATCTCTTGCATTGTTCAAATTATTGAGAACTTGACTGGTTGATAGGAGTTTTTTAGGAAAAACTTTAGTAGGTTTTGAAACGTTTTTAGGAGGACTTGGTGTGGAAGACCAATATAGTTGTTCTGCTGACAATTGTTTGTGTGGAACAAAATACTCGTAAAGTTTATTTAGTTTTGAATAATCAATTGGTTTAGTATTAATCACGGTTTGTTTTTCAATCATTTTCAACCGACTCTCTTTAGCAAGTTTCAAATGTTTTCTCAGAATCACACACGGATCTAGGATTATGTTTATCAATCAAGACTTTTCCATTATATAACACAGGTTGTTTCCGTTGAGCTTGAGAAAGATACAAAGGATTTTGATAACCAAGAGCTTTCTTATGTGTTTCATCATAAAAATTTTAAGGTTTGGTTAGCATATGCATAGTTTGAGCAGATTGACCAACTTTAAAAACAATATTTTCAAGTTCCTTTTTTGCTTTTTCCAAATCCACAATTTCCCGAATGTTCTTTTTATATTTTTTAGATGACTCTTTTTTATATGTGTCAAACTTATTTTTTAGAAAATTGAACTGGTTTGTTAAATTCTCCATTTGTTTTCGTTGAGAAAAGACTTGATTTTCATAATCAGATACTTTTCTATTGCGATCACAAATGACAGTTCTTAATTCATAGTCTATAACTTTTCTCTGTCAGATGCAGAGTTTTTAGATTTATTTTCTAAAGTTTTGACTCTTTCTTTGTATTGTTCAAGCTCGTTGGTTAATGATTCATTCATACTTTGTGTCTTTTGCGTTACCGTGTTACATTTTTCTACTTGAGATTTCATTTGTTCAATTACAGACAATATCATATCATTATTTTGTACAGGAGGAGGGACATAGTGATCAGATTCATCTTGAATGGTGACCATATATTCAGCATAAGAGATAACATTACTGTCACTCGTAAGTTCAACATATGAATCATCATAAGAGACAAAGTGTTCATTAAGTTCTGTCACTTATACAACAGAATTAAGCATATCATCATCATGATAAGTGTCGTAATGAGGTACATCAGAGAGTGTGTTGGAATCTTAACGTGGTGCAACTATGTCATCATTGATAGAACCAAAAGGAGACAAGTTTGCCATGAAGATTGCATTTGCAGTAGCTTCGTCATCACAATCTGAATCATATGCATCAACGTGGTCTGCCTTGAAATTTGCTATAGCTTGTAACTGAAGATACTCACAATCATCTATTTATTCCAAACTATCAGCTAAAAAATCTTGATGTTCATCGTTCAATACAACTCTCGCTTCTTATGCTTGAGCAAGTAGCATCTTATCCTTAAACCATTCAGAATCATTCACCCGTTTCTTTGCAATACACTGCTTAGCAATATGACCTTCACCGTTGCAATTATAACATCTGATTACCCTTGGTTGATATGCCCCTACATTTCCAACAATATTGACAACCTTTGCTCCTGAAGCTTGATTCTTTCTAGCACTGCCCGCATAACCTTGAGATTGTCTATCTTGAACATTCCGAACTATAACTTGACTGTTTTGAATTGTAGCTTGAGTTCTTGAATTAGACAAAGTTCGAAGTTGGTTATTTATGGGAGGATATCTTAAGCTATAAATGGAACTCAAGAAGATCATAACTTTGTTGAGACTGGCAATTGGATCATTAGTTGGAAGAAAGGTTGGTATAGCAAGTTCGGTATCAGGTTGAAATGTAGGTGGTTGTTGAACAACTGTAGGTGCATACCATTGAAGTGGAGGTGACTGAATTAGTTGTTGGGTTATTGGAGTGTTTGATTAGTAGTTTTGATAAACTTCATATGGTTGAGTATGATATTGTATTTGTATGACGGAGGTGGGTTGTAGGTTTTGGCTAGTAAAGCAAGTGGATCCAGGAATCGTTGTTGCATTTCTCAAACTTCTTCAGAATCTCTTTCATTGTGTTTGAGGAAAGCATACAACTGATCAAAGTTCACACTGTGAAGGTCTCTTGCTCTTTTAGCTGCTGTGACAAACCTACTCCACTCTAGTTGAAGATGATTCACAAACTTCGTGTTGATTTGTATGTTTAACATAGACATTAGAATTATTTTTATGTCATTGATCAGTTTAGAATATCTCAGATAGTATGAGTGAATTGATTCACCAGGCTCAGATGTGAAATTATCAAATTCATCATATAGCATGGACTCACGTTCTTGCTTGGTCATCTATGCGCCTTCCATAAGTTCTTTAACGCGATCGCATATTTCATTTGCAGTCTGATAGTGGTTGATGAGAGTGTAGATGTCAACTGGCAATCCAAGTATAAGTATATTGACAGCTTTGATGTCATTGTCGTATCATAACTTGTTGAGCAAGGTATGCAACTATTTGTTTACGTTTTATGTCTGTAACACCATCAATAGCTTTAACTGTTATTTTTGGCAAGAGTTGATAAGTACCATTCTCGATTGAGTCAATTAACATTTCTCATTCTATTTTCCTATAATGTAGAGTAAAATCCGAGTCTTCCAGCTATCGTACATGCCTTTCTCTAGCATCGGGGGACGGTTTTCAGAACCTGCTGCAATTACGGTTTCTGCCATTATTGCCATTGATGAATTGATTGTGTAAACTTAATATGAAATGATATTTCGGATCGTTTTTGATGAAAAGGAAGTGTTTGTATGTTGTTGTTTTAGTGAAAAGGTTAAATCTTTATGTAAATTGTGAAGAAATGTTGAGTGGTTCGGTTCTTAAGGGAGGATCGGTTCCCCTTGGTTCGGTTGCTAGGAGGTTCGGTTCTTCCTTGGTTCGGTTCCCAAGTGGTTCGGTTCTTGCACTGGATCGGTTGAGACCTTGGTTCGGTGCTTGCCTGGATTGGTGGTCTCCCCTGATTCGGGTTACAAGGTTATAACCGATCCTTGTGATTCAGTTGAAATTTTTGAGACACAAGAAACCACAAAGAAAAAATAACTTTGTGGAAAACGTAGTTCACATGTTTTTTGAAGGACTTTTGCAACACAACTAGAGTTACTAGTGTGTATAACCGATATGGTTTGCAAAAGGTTGAAACTTTTTCTTTCTTCAAAAATCACAACTTTCTTCTTTGAAACCTTCTCAGAACTCTTGTGCTACAAACTAGAGTTGCTAGTTTTTGTAACCGATACGGTTTGCACAAGTCTTGAACTTCTTTAATCCGTAACCAACAAAAATAAAACTTTTTCACAAAAAAACACTTTAAAGCACTTAAAAAACAAGTAAAGTTTAAACCTTTTTAGTGTTTCCTACCTTTTAAACACTTAAGGAGTAATAAAAATCAAACCTTTATGGTTTTTAAACACATGTTGAAATCATCATTCTTTTTGAGCTAAAAGGGGTGAACCACATAAAAATGTAAAAACCAAAACTTTAATCTTTAAACACACACAAAAACACTTTTAATCATCCTATGACGAGTGATACCAATTGATGAATATCACAACATATGCTACACACTATAGTTTAGAGAGAGAAAGAGATAGAGAGAGAGGGTGACGAGTGGGAGAGGAGGAGATAAAATAAGATAATGTTAGTAAAGGAGGGACTAGGAATCAATTAAGGGATATTACATATTATACTTTAGCCCTTCCCTAATTGCACTAATTAATCCATAGATAATATAAACTAGATAAATAGCCTTTGTAACCAACACTTTTTGTGTTTCTAACAGCAACCCACGATGAATTTTCTCTATAGGTCAGACCTATGTTAACTTTTACATGTCCTTGCATTGGATGACTTACTCAAGTATGGTTGGTCAGACCTTCGACCCGATGCATAAGATGAGAAAAAACATGCCACATGACACTTTTCTCTAATTCCATGAGTCTCATAAGTCTAAGAGTTGCACTAATAATGTAATTATCCCCCGTCCGGTTACCTTTTGCACCCACAAATTACTAGTAGTCAGACTACTGTGATGAGTGGGAGTTCAAGTATAATCTTAGTCTTTTAGTAAATTAATTGGGTAGTTAATTTTTTATTAGAAATAATTATCGAAAATACTAAATCTTAAACTTTGTTTTAAGTTATAGAAAGCATTACCTGTTCAACCAGTAAACAATTCGATTTTCAGGTCGATTCTTGAAAAAGAAAAACTTTCTAGATCTCACTTTCTCGACTGGTATCGCGACCTAAGGATTGTCCTTAAAGCCGGGAAAAGTTAATCTATTTGGAACAGCCTATACCCTCTACTCATACCCCTGCGCCTCCTGCTACTGAGGTTCCTCCTGGTGTTTTTGGTATATATACCCGATGGGTAGATGCGCAATAGGAAATTGCATGTCTTTTGCTTGCTAGCATGACTCTAGAGCTTCAAAAGAACCTGGAAGACTTCAATGTATATGACATGCTTAAGGAACTAAAAACTATGTTTTCTCAACAAGCAGATTAGGAACTTCTTGAAACTGTGAAAGCATTCTATGCTTGCAAGCAAGAAGATGGGCAGTATGTTAGCTCTTACGTCCTAAAGATTAAGGGCTATATAGACCAACTAGAACGCCTAGGCCACCCCATGTCCTTACACCTTAGAGTAAGCTTAATTCTTACCTTTATGTCCAAGGAATATGAAGGATTTTTGCAAAATTACAATATGCATAGCATGGGGAAGAAAATAGCTGAGTTGCATGTTATGCTCAAGAAACATGAGAAATGGCTTCCAAAGAAGGCTCCTGGTGCTCCTACTGTTCTAGCGATAAGAGGATGCAAAATCTAAAAAAATAATAAGAACAAGAAACCGCAAGATGCTCAAGGCAAGGTTCATGGTAAAGGTAAAGATAAGTTAGCTTATCCCCCCACCACCAAAAAAGGAGCACCCTGTAAAGGACGCGATCTGCCATTATTGTGGTGAAGTGGGTCACTGGAGGAGGAACTGTCTTGCCTACCTAGCTGAGTTGATAAAGAAGAACAAAACTAGCGGTGCTAGTACATCAGGTATCTTCATTATAGAACTTTACTCTTTTCCTAGTAAATCATGGGCTTATGACACTGGTTGTGGTACTCACATCTATAATACAACTCAGGGGCTTAGGGGAAGCAGGAAGCTAAAACATGGAGCTTTGAACCTGTACGTGGGAAATGAGAATCATGCAACAGTTGAAGCTATAGGAAGTTTTGACTTATTTCTTCCTAATGGCTTATGTATTGTTTTAGACAATTGTCATTACGCACTATCTATTACTAGAGGTGTTGTTCTCAGTTACTCGTTTGAAAGATAATGGTTTTATTTATCGTTTGAAAGGTATAGTTTATTTTAATGCCATTATTTGTGATGGTATTTTTGAAATTGATATGCGTGGTTTTGTTTCAAACGATAGTCCTATTTATAATGTTAGCAATAAAAGAGCCAAGTTTAACTTGGACTCTACTTTCTTGTGGCACTGTCGTCTTGGACATATAAACAAGAAACGTATAAAGAAACTGTAACATGATGGGCTTCTAAAACCAACTGACGATGAGTCTTTTGATAAATGTTTTTCTTGTGTATCTGGAAAGTTTGCGCGTAAACCTTTTTCGCATAAAACGCAAAGAGCAAAAGATCTACTTGAACTTATATGTACTTATGTGTGTGGCCTTTTTAGAACTGTGTCAAAGCAAGTAGTTAGCTACTTCGTGACCTTCACTGACGATTTTAGTCGTTATGGTTATGTTTACTTGCTTAAACACAATGAAGTCATTGAAACCTTTACAGTTTTTTAAAGTGAAGTAGAAAATCAACTCGGGAAGACCATTAAGGCTCTACGATCTGACCATGGAGGCAAATATACGAGTCAAGGGTTTATGGATCATCTTAATAAGTATGAGATTGTCCTGCATCGCACTCCTCCATATACACCACAACATAATGGTGTATCTTAAAGGAGAAATCAATCCTTGCTTGACATGGTTCGATCAATGATGAATCAAACAACTCTACCAATGTACTTTTAGGATTATGCTATAGAGTCAGATGTACACATACTCAATATGCTTCCAACTAAGAAGGTTGAAAATACACCATTAAATATGGCATGGGAAAGCCCTTATTTTGTCTTACTTAATGGTCTGGGGTTGTGAGGCACTTGTGAAGCGTGACACACCTAACAAACTTGAACCTAGATATGTTAATTGTATCTTTGTAAGATACCTAAAGAAAATGATGGGTTACTCCTTCTACTACCCATCGGAGAACAAAATTATTGTTGCTTGAAAAGCTAAGTTTTTTTAGAATAGTCTCATCTTACAAGAAGCAAGTGGGAGTTATGAAGATTTTAAAGAAATTCAAGATGAAGATATGTATCCTTTTGAAAACACTAGTGAACATTATGATGAGGTTGAACATGTAACATTTCACATTTTTAGGTCATTTACGACTTTAATTATTCAATTATTTATTTTTAGGGCTTTTGCGCGTTTACTTTTAATTTTTACCGTTAAGCTAAATCGCGTAAACTAAAAATGAGCATTTAACGTAAACAGGCATCAAACAATTAAATGTTTACATCAAGTAAGTGTTATAAAGTTATTAGGATGATAATTTATAACTTTACGCTTTTTATTTTTATTGGTTACGTAAAACGTTTACGTAACGCAATAAAACTAGACTTTTGCATGCATGGCAAACCATAAACCCACCTACACTTCAACAAATATCCACTAATACCCACAATACTCAAAAATCTCAAAAATCTTTGTCTATTTCAGCCCCTAACCAAAATTTATATATATACAACACATACATATGAAATTAAATAATCTAAATCTCTACTAACATCATTAAACAACTATATATGTTAACCAATGGATCAAACAACCATCTTTGCCTAATTTGTGTCCCCCTTAGCCCCTAGATCACGGCAAAGACCACAAGACAAAGAAGATACAAGTTTTAAGCATGCAAGATTAGTCATTCCACCTCTTACAAGACATGAAATTGTCCTTAGCCTAGTCTTGTACTATATATATTCTAAACAACTTCTTGTCTCCCTTTTTGATCCCAATGGTCACGGTTAGGAAAAAGAAACAAGAAAAGGAAACCTTGCAAGCCTTAGTCTCATCAATAAGCAATATGTCTCCTAAGCATAAGGTCCTAAACTAATATAAAACTAGCATAGGTGTCCTTAATTGTTTAATACACAACTTGGTTTCCCTCTTTGAACCCTTAAACCTGTCAAAACCATGCACCTCCCAAAACCATTTGTTGGTTTGATAAGAGAAGTATTCTACGACTTAACTTACTATATATATGTCTCCTTAACCAACACATTCCATTTCTTACCATTCACAATCAAAATTCACTCACAAACTCTCTCAAGATCACTCATCTCTCACTCTCACTCACGGCATACAAACACATAATCTAATACTTTATAACTTTAGTTTCTAAACTAGTACAAGTATCCCAAGATCATAAGTAAGCATACATAAGATACATTGGAAGCTTGGTTGGTTTATGTAAAGGTATACAAGTGACACAAAGCTAGCGTTTTCTTCAAGGTATTAGGGTTTCTTCTAAGGGTTTTCGAACTAGGGTTTGAGCCATAAGGGTTTAATATTGTTCCTCACTTATCAAGCATTCATTTAAAGGTTACCTAAACTCTAATCTTTTCAATATTGTTCATTTCATGTATTATGATTGTATGTAGTTAAATCATCACCTAGGAAACTTTATAAAATTTATAAAATGAGTTTTCATGTTGGATCCTAGTTCGAACCATATATGCATATATGTTAAAACTCATGTTATATTAGATAAACCCATCTTACACAAGTATTAGGTCATTTATAAAATGTGTATATAAATTAATGGTGAAAAGTTTATTTATTAAGTTTATGATTAAATAAATATGTTGGATTTTATTCCTTGGACAATATGGACATATTATGATATAGAGGACTTATTTTATACACAAGATGTGAATTGTATCAATTAGAATTGTGATAATTTATATAAGTTAATAATACCTAAAACAAGTTTATTTAAAAATTATAAACACTATTCGATTTTACTGTAGCAAACAGTACATGGGATAAATTATTTTATTATTTTATAAAATAATACATATTATTAGCTTTCCAAATCAATAAAGAACTCACGAAACGGATAAATAACGAAGGAGTTATGATTTCTACAAGATTTACATTTATAAAAGTATTTTTATAAAAGAAAGTTATAAAAATAATACAATTCGAATCTGAGCAAAATATTTGATAGTTTTCTGTAAAATTAGATTTCATAAGGATTATGAAAAGGTAAGAAACTTAAAAATCCAATGGGTAATGAATTAGTTATGACTTTTTCAAGTTTATGTAATAAAGTGAACACAAGTAACTTTATAAAAGTAGTTTTATAAAAACCTGCTACTGTTCACGATACTGTTCAATGATAGTGAGCTGACGGGAAATTATTTTGTTGGATAATCTATTAATTACAAAGAACTGGTGAAAAAAATCACTTAAAAACCGAATTAAAACGAATGATAAATATTTTGTATTACGATTTCAACATTAATATTTTAAAAGGATATTGTTATAAATTTACACATAGTGTTAAAATTCCCAATAGTAAGAATACACATAAACCATGTAATGGTTGAAATAAGATTTTTTTCAGAATACAAAACCATACATATAAAGACCGTATTAAATGAAGGAAAAACGAATAAATTACGGTACAACATTTTTAATATTACATGGGACAAATAATTATATAAAAGGTAGTTTTTATATATAATATATTAAATTGATTAAATGTTAACTGTTCAACGGAACTTAATATTTACAAATATGATATTTTAATATATCATTCAAATACGAAACCACGGATATAAAGAATATGCAAAACGGAATTGAAACGAAAAAGATATAAGGTTTATAAAACCTTATGCACTATTTTTATACTTGTGCACTATTTTTGTGAAATCAATTAAACTAATTATATAATGTTATTATATAATTATCTAAAGGTGAAAAAACAAATTACTTTTCATAAACGAATAATTGATGGACAATTTTAACATTTTTCACAATGCGGATCTTGAACATTTATTTACAAATGCAAATCATATTGTTTAATTTTATAAATTAGACAAACACTTTAGGTGGTGATGTAACCTATATAGAATTATATGTGTTATTGAGTTTATTCAAATTAACTTGGTACTTATAAATTACGACCCTATATTTAATTAGATTGCACTCAGAATTTTGCTTGTCGATTCTTTCCACTTGATTCATTTCATTGACTACCTTTATACCAAGGTGAGATTCATAGGCCCCATGTTTTACTATATCAATGATTACAACTATTGGGGTGCGAAACATCTTGTTTTACAAATTGGACGTACGTGTACATTTTATCATATTACGTATTTGCCTAAGCTAGCAATAAAACCTCTAGCCTATTATCATGAACTGTCAATTACTTGTTGTGAGCGCGAATGTTATAAATAGATCCATTTGGGTTTGACATCCCCATCCGGGTAAGTAGCTCTCACTGATTGCTGGTACGTCGCGACAATTGAAGGTTCTTATAAAGGATTGTATGACTAACGTGGTAGGTTTTGCCATATAATGCATAAGGCATTAGGTGAACAAGACGTGGAGAGTGATCTATACGAATTTTGAATGTCTCCAACACACTTTTAATCGGAAGGATTGAACATGAGGCAAAGATGATGGATGGATGTTATTTAGTGAGTTTGATTTCGAGGCCAAGTACCATCTGGGAAAGGCAAATGTAGATGTTGTACCATAGAATAGGAAGAAGGAGTGAAGCCAAGAATGAGTTCGAGCTAGATTTACCATAATCCGATTAAGGTCTGAGAAAAGGATGTTGGTGGCATAAGATAAGATGTCCAAAGCAAAGAACGCGTCAACATAGGATGTTGCGTGGCTTAGACCAACGAGTGTGAAAAGAGATAGAGAGTGGTTCATATTGGTTAGACAAGGTTAGGACCTCCATTTGGAGAGATGTAAGGACCTTGGCTGTTGAAGAGGCGTATACGACAAAGTATTCTATCCATCCTGGAGCGGATACGATGTTGTGTGGTTTCAGGTTAACTAATCGATGGCTGAGTATGAAGAAGGATATAGCTGGTTGCGGTAGTAAGTAATTAGCGTATTCAGAAGTGGAAGTTGAGTATCAAGGGTCTTCAGGATTGTTGCTACAACCTGAGTTACTCGAGTAGAAGTGAAAAAAATAATAATAATAACTAAGGATGTTATTGCTAAGTTACCAAGTTTGAGTAGTGAATACGATGCGATTGGGTGTAGTCAATGGACTGACTAAGTCACCCCATTTCTAGCTATGCTTAGGACGTGTATAGTGGATATTAGAGGTAGTTGGGATACTTATCTATTCGTGAGATGAGTTTTTCCTAAGGTGGGGATTATCATTTGAGTATGGATGTGCTTGATTTGAAACATAGTATGGAAAGGAATGTAGGTTATCGTTTTATGGGCCGTAACTGGAGAGAGTAAGTTGAATGGATCGAATTTGGTGCATGAAACAACCAACAAGATAACGGTAATACAGGAAAGGCTTGAGGTAGCCAAATTGTCGAAATAGTTACCTTGGTAGTAGTGAGAAACTTTTGAACTAATGCTGGTGGGTTATGGGTGGTTGAAGATCTCACCTTGGAGAGGTGTAGTACGTTTGGAAAGAAAGACAAGTTAGAACCGAGTTATGTAGGACCATTTGAGATCCTTGGATGGATTGGGCCTATAGTTCGGTTGAGAATTTTTGTCTTATAAACTGAGTATCCACACTTGTTCGTTGAGCAAGGAATCATTGGGAGTTTTAGTTAAAGTTGGGTACGTAAGGTTTCTTGTAGACCTTAGTATGCCCTTAGATGTGTTTGTGATTTTGGATTAAAGTTATTTTATGAATAAACTCGAAGTCGAGCCGATTCTTTAAAAACGTTGGGCTTTGTAACAACTTATAACTTGGTTTCAAGACAGTTCTTGTTTGATGAGTTGCGAGACCGGGTTGTAAATGACGTTGTTACACAACTTAAGGTTTTTAACGAGTTTCCTTGATGACGGGCGAGGTTCAGGTAGTCGGATGTTTCTTTTCGTGTGAAGTTGTTGTGTTGCTAATTGCACCCTTGCGAGGGTAAGCAAAGTCATTAGCAGTTGGATTCTGATTGTAGAAGTTGGATGTGATTATGGTTGACAAGACTCATTGTTTTGTCAAGGAACCGTTAAGTTTGTGGACCTAGAGGTCATGAGTTAAAGCGTAATATGATAGTATTAGCAAAAGTTCGTGAGGATTCGAAGCGTGGTCCTGAGTTTACTTGGGAACGCAAGGATCAAATGAGGTCTAAGTGTCTTCAGTTGTTGGTCGATAGTGCTAATGCCTCGGCTAGTTAAATCTCGGGACGAGATTTTCTCAAGGTGGGGATACTGTGACAACCATGGCTTGAGCAGGTTAGTCAAACCGTTAGTGTTGACTTATGTGCCTGTTGCAATGTTTGGTTTATATGATTTTATATGATTTTATGTGGTTTTGTGCGTTTATGTGAGTTATTGGTAATCAATCTATTGAGTGTGATCATCTCAATGAGGTTAGATTGATGGTTGAATTGGTTGAGTTCATTTCGTTCATTTTTAATGACAAGGAAATGATTATTGATATTTGAGCATTTTCGTGTTAAGTGTGTAAGTATAAGTACGTATACGTATTTTCGTGTTAGTAATTTAAGATATGTTTTGACTTTAGAAGTTTAGTTGAGAAAATGTAAAATTTCTATTTTTGGAAAGTTAGGTTGGAAATGAAAAGTTATTTTTAGAAAGGTAGGAAACTGCCTTTATGCAAAAAGGTTAGCTAAATAAGTAAATATTTTTACAAAAACTTAAGGTTATATTGTAAATATCTAATTAATAATTTTTTTTTATTATATGAATAGTGTTCCGAAAATTAGAAGAAAAAAAAAGAAAAAGAAAAAAATAATAATTAGAATCCTAGTTTATATCTAAGACCTAATTAGATTTAGTTTAAAACACAACTAGGATGCCTATATAAGCAAGATTAAAATCCCTAACCCTCCCCATTGACCTAGTCGACCGGCCATAGGAGGAGGAAGAGAGAAACGAAATTTTCTTGGTTTAATCTTAAGGTACGAATTTGATTTGTTAATTCTAGTTCATTTACTTTTTCTAGTAACTTAGTTATGATGGATTAAGGTTTAAAAATAGGATTATAAATTAGGGTAATTATTTTCCAAAAAGTTTATGATATGTTAATGTTAGTTTGATCATTGGATTAATTAGATTAGCAATACGATCATGCGTTAGGGCTTAGATCACTCGAATTAGATGCGTAATTCACTGCAGAAAGTTAGGCAGTTTTGTAATGAGCATAACTCGGTCATAAAAGATCAAATAAATAATTTACAATATACTGGAAATAACCTCAGAGAGTCTACTTTCAAGAAAATCTGGCCTCATAAGTTTTTATGGTCGGGAAGTGGGTCAAATGGTCATTAAAAAATCAGTGTGTAAAACAGTGACGAATTTTAGTTTTGGTTTTGATTTTTCTAAAAATACTTAGACACTGAGTTAGAGGCTCTAAGTCACATGGATGTTAGTTCATATATTTTGTGTGACCTATGAATTTTGGCTAAGGTTATAGTGATGTCTAAGTTGGGTAATTAATGCCATACTTTTAGAAGGTCCGATTCTGGACGAATTTTAAACACTTTGGATTAATGAATTTCTAAGGGGTATTTATAAAAGGGTAGTGACTTTGGGAGAACTATGAGAGGTTCATAGGACATATATGTAGCATGGTGAATTTTGGTTTGAATTATGGGAGTGTTTAAGTAGTGCGTTTAGGGCACGCAAGTGAGAGTAAAATTCTGCTTAAAACCAGAAAGTTTAAAGAGTAGCATTTAAGTATAAATGAAATATGTAAGAATGGGTAAAGGTTTTAAATGATTATAGGACTATGATAGATAGCCTAGGTATCCATCATAGTTGAAGTTACATCATATTGGGTTGAATACCTAATTGATGGTAGTTTGTTGTGTGCTTAATTGTTTAGATTGTTCGTGAGGTGTTGTAAACTTTTGTTGGATTATTTTTGGAAGCTAAGCTTCAGGTGAGTTTCATAGTCCCATCTTTACATTGTTTTTAAATTGGGATGGAAATGATGCTTGTGTTTAAATATTTTAAATTACTGTGATTGTATGTTTTAAATGTGCTTGGACATTATGTGCTTTGTTGTGTCTATTATTGTGCTATTGAATTGGATCGGAGGGGTACGCCTACCCATTGGATCGGGGGTAACGTTCCTACCTATTTGGGGTCCAGGCCTAAGTATAAGTTCCAGCTGGTAGACTTTTAGGTGCGTAAGTGACATATGGATCGGGGGTAACGTTCCTACCCAGTTGTTGTGATGTGGTACGCTCCATGGCTGTGTGAACAATTGGAGTTGTTACTATTGGATCGTGGGACACGTTCCGTTCCCAATTGTGTGTTTAACTGCATATTTGTCCAATTGTGTTTTAATGATCACAGTAATTATGTCTAAAACTTTATTGTGTGTCTTAAACCTATGACTCTCACCAACCATTGTGTTGACGTTTTAAGCATCATTTTCAGGTGAGCTTAATGGTGCTAAGATAGAACGAAGTGGCTAGAAGAGACCGTAGGATGCTTGGAGTTATTTATGCTTTCTGTTTGAATTGTTTGGTTTATGTTTTTGCATGTCATTTATTGACGAGACCTCTTTCTCATTAATAAAGACACCATTAGGTTTTGGGTATTGTTATGACACTTTGTGTCTTTGCTTTACTTTAGTTTTCATTTTAGTATTCTCTATAGAGACACCGTGTGTTGTGATGATATCCATTCTTGTTTACGCCTCGCGATTCCGCCTTGGCGGGGTGTGACAATTGATCCTCTAGAAACATTGAAAAATATATCCATGCTACCAAAATAAGTTTATGATATATTTTGCTTAAGCACTTTTTAGCCTTAACAATTTGCTAAGATAAAAATTTACCTTGGATGAGGAATTTCTTTAACAACTTTTTTCCCATACTTATGCCATCAATAACCATCATCAAGAAGATCAACTTCATTCATCGACTGTCTTGTAGGATGAAACTGGGTCTGATCCCCTGACCTCTTTATTTCTATATAGTGTATTCCCATATTATTACATGTTCTTAATACACAAAACTATCAAAGGTAATAATAAAATTATTTGATTTGTCAAAATGTACCTTTAATTAGAGCATCAGTTTGCACCTCGTACCCTCTTCATCACCATCAACCGGATCATGAAGCAATACCTACACACCGGTCAACATTATATATATAGTATCGACATAATAAGTACATTTAACTGTAGATTATTATTCAAAGAGGTTGCAATTTTCTTTTTCAAAATGAGTACATTTAACTATATTATTGTAATGGTCAAGTGTTTTTCAAAAGCACAAAATAAGCATATGAAAAATGATTCAAATCAGTTCTAGTCAAAACGGGAAAATCTTAAGTCTTTTTTCTCTTTACGCTAAGACACAAAAATATATTAGCTTTTATAGAGGTATCACCAGGGCCGTCCCGTGGATTATGGGGGCCCTGTTCCGTGTTGATCAAATGGGCCCCTCGAACAACCAAAAAAACCATATGCTATATAGATTATAGGAAAGGTAAGTGTCTAAAAACATATAAACAACCGTGTATGACATCTCTATATTTATCAGGTTGATATTATTGGGCAACATTTAAAATCTTTTTATAAAAATGTACATAAGAAAAATATCGACTAATATTAACAGCTTTCCAAAACTTGGACTTAAAATGTAATTTCTGTAAACCCCATTTATAGTTATTTAAGAATGAAGCTAAAAGACAAGGCAAATAGTGTAAATTCTACAAACTTTAAGGTGCAAAGTGACTATAACCTATAATTATCATCTTCTCCGGCCGTCATATCTACAGCTCTGTTTTTATTTTCTTCTCTTTTTAGACTTCTTTTTAAATCACTTGAAAATGATCTACTTTTTATTTATATAAGGTCAAAATGTTAAAGTTTTAGAACACGTTCTTATAAAATTTGCCTTAAACCACTAATTAAGTCAGTCATGTATCATAAAATCGGAGACCCTCAAAATTTTGGGGCCCTGTACGGATGATCACTCTGCACACCCTAAAATCCGGCCATGGGTATCACGTATCAATACCGACCCCGAGAAATGAGTGCACACGATTTATGCTCTTCCTCTTCAAGAGTTCAAGAATATACCTTTCCTATATCATAATTTCGGAAGGAAAAAAAACACATCCTTGACACTATATAATGACTTTGAAACACAATGTAGAATAGGGCATTAAAAAAAAGCTTTCATTTATCATTTCCAGATTTCAACAGCATCCCTTGTACGTGCATCCCTGTATCGCTTAATATTACACGATTTTAAAACTTATTGACGCTAACATAGAACTTATTACATGACTCTGAAATAGTCAAGTATTCGTAATCAATAAAGTAAACAAAAACGCTGAAAGACTTATTCGATTATAACAACATTCACAACGTTGAAACCATAATATAATGAAGGTGAATGGGTAGCTACATACCAGTGCATCATACATGGTAAGAGTAGAAGCAGTTTTGAACTGTTGACACACGATAGCTTCACAATTAGGATAAGCAGTTTCAGCAGAATATTCACTATATGCCCCTGGTAGTTCCTGCCAATAACACCATTGATTATTTAAGTAAGCAATTGAGCAGTCGTTATTCTTAAAAAGGTTCAAAGTTCTTATTATTTAAATGCAGAGCATAAGCAACCTTAAAGACTCTAACTTACAGTATCAATTTCAGGTATAAATAGAAGAAAATGGAATATAGTCTATATATATACATTTAAAGCTCTGCACATCGATAACTAACTTTTCAATATGGAAACTTGAGTTTTTGCAAATGATGTCTAAGCAAATCAAACGCTTCCATATAACCCGTTATCCTAGCATCATCTTATAGTGATCATACAGCCCATGTGGTAACTACTCAACTTGAACAATCATCAAAATCCCACCTGTAATAAGATCCACATTAGAATTGTTAACATGGATATAGAATTGTTAATCGATTGCAGGATACCCGTCGCTGCAATGCGCGGATACCCTGATTAATAAAATAATATTTGTATAGCAAAAAAGTATTAAATACGAATATTTTAAAAAAGTACCAATTTAAGATATGTAAATAAAAACAATTGCATGTTTTGGAAGTGCATGAATAAGCAAACAACTACACAAGAAGTTGAGACGTGGATAACGTAATATATGTTTTACAAAGGATAGCAAGACGTGGCAACTTGAAATATTGCAATATGTGGCATTTTTTATAAGACACAAATGTATTAACCATTTGTTACTTCCCACATGAAAACAAAATAGTTGTTACGAGATATGCTGAGTTCTTTGAGAAAAATCTCATAACTCAAGAAGTCAGTGGGAGGGCCAGGGATCTTGAAGAAATTCAATATGAAGATACATCACCTTCTGAAATCACTAGCAAAATTCCTATGGAGGTTGAAGGTTTTGAACCACCTCAAGAGGAAGATATTCCGATTCGTAGGTCTAAAAGGACACGTCGAGCTCTAAATTGTTTATGTCTAAATGTAGAAGCAGAGGAGCATAGCCTAGGGGATCTTAATGAACCCACTAGCTATTTAGCCGCAATGTTAGATGTAGAATCTAATAAGTGGATCGATGCTATGAATGCGGAAATACAATCCATGATGGACAATAATGTATGGGTCCTGGTCGATCTTCCTCCTGGTTGCAAGTTCGTTGGGAGTAAATGGATTTTTAAGAAAAAGACCGACATGGATGGTATTGTACACGTCTATAAAGCTCGTCTTGTAGCAAAGGGTTATACTCAACTCTATGGGGTTGATTATGAAGAAACGTTCTCACCCGTCGCTAACATTAGAGCTATTAGAATTCTCATATCTATAGCAGCATACTATGATTATGAGATATGGCAAATGGATGTTAAAACAACCTTCTTAAATGGTTATCTTGATGAAGACATTTATATGGTACAACCTAAAGGTTTTGTTGATCCTAATCATCCCAAAAAAGTATGCAAGCTTAAAAGATTCATTTATGGTCTTAAGCAAGCATCAAAAAGCTGGAATAAAAGATTTGATGAGGAAATCAAAAGGTTTGGACTTGCTCAAAATCTTGATGAGCCATGTGTATATCAAAAGGCTAGTGGGAGTAATGTTATATTCCTCATCTTATATGTTGATGACATAATCATCATGGGTGATCATATTCCAAGTTTACAAAGTGTAAAGGATTATCTTGGAAAGTGTTTTGCTATGAAGGATTTGGGGGAAGCAGCATTTATTCTTGGAATCAAAATCTATAGAGATAGATCGAAGCGATTAATTGGACTTAGTCAAAATGCTTACATGGATAAGATCTTAAAGAGATATAAAATGGATAATTCCAAACGTGGTCATATCCCCATGCAAGAAAGACTTGACTTGAACAAATCACAGGGTGCTCAAACGCCTAAAGAGGTAAATCGTATGAAAAATGTACCTTATGCTTCGGCTGTAGGATCCATTATGTATGCGGTTAGATGCACTAGACCTGATGTTGCGTTCGCGCAAAATTTAACAAGCCGATTTCAACAGAATCCAGGTGAACTTCACTGGACTGCTGTGAAAAATATTCTTAAGTATTTAAGAAATACTAAAGATATGTTTTTGGTTTATGGTGGAAATCCGGAAGCTGAACTTCGAGTTGATTGCTATTGCAATGCTGGATTTGAGACCGATATAGATGATATGAAATCTCTGACAGAATACGTTTCGCTTTGAACGGAAGCGTAGTAGACTAGGAAAGCTCCAAGTAAAGTACTACTGAAAGCCTGCTACATAAGCTGAATTACATAGCTGCTTCAGAAGCAGAGATGGAAGCTGTTTGGATTAGGAAGTTTATTTCAGGGCTTGGTATAGTACCAACAATAAACGAACTACGACAATTCAGCCGCACTTCTTATCGCCAACGAACCGGGGGTTCAGATGGGCGCCAGACACTACCATAGAAGTAACCTTCTTAAAGTTCACACAGATGACAATCTAGCATATCCTTTTACGAAGGCTTTATCTAATACAAAGCTTACTCAACATGCTAGGAGCATGGGACTTCGTTTAGCTAGTAGTTTCATGTAGATCTGTGTTTAGTATTTGGATAAGGGATGTTTGAACAATTTATTTTATGATAATGATACTTGGTATTTTGTTATATATATATATATATATATATATCTTAAATTGTGTCCTATATTTGCATGTTTAAATCCATGAATAATAAATGTATTATTCTAAATTAATCCGTTGTCGATTAACAATATGGGAATATTGTTAAACTAAGACAATTCTGAGTGATTGGTGATATTATAGATATGTGATATTACAGATATTAAGGATGAGTCCACCAAACTCACATGATATTCATAAGATGAATATTGGATTTCCCCGCCACAAGAATATCACTTTATGGATCGACGTCATCAAGTGAATCTTGTACGTGATTTTATTTACATAAATCCTTAGACTTGAGATGCAAGTAGGTTTAGCATATGTGGATATTCCTTCTTGATATAGTTTAAGTTGTCCTGAATAAGGTAACTAATAAGGGCTATGTCAGAATGGTTTATGCCACATGATGACTGGACACTTGTAGTCAATATAGAATTTGTTCCTTCAAATTGTTGAAGAAGATACCACTGGGCCCCTCATAGAAATAATCAGATGTGTGTATGGCCGTACCTGAAAACTCATGAAGATATGTCTCATTGATTTTCAGTAATCTTGATTACTTCATATATGAGAAACAGAATCGTTAAATATGGAATGACATTGATCCATATCCATTTTAACAACGGTATCAGAAACAAAGGGATTGTAAATTCATAAATCATTTGTTCATGCCCTGTGAAACCATAACTCGAATGTTTCGGGAGCATTGGCGTGTTGCTAGACGCTTACCAATGTTATTATACTTTTATACATGTCCAAGTGGGAGCTGTTGGAATATGTCCATTATATAAAAGTATATGTCCGAAAATTATACGAGCCTAAGGGGACACACACGTTATACGTAAACAATGTTTAAATAGTGTGTTTAGCAAACGATCGTTAAATGTTAACAAATATTAAATATTAGTCATTTAAAGAGTTAATGGACTAAATATATAAAACCGAAGAATGAAAAGGTGTGGTTTGACTCTCCTTCTCCTAGGTGGGCTGAAATTATAATCCTAATGGGATTAGGAAAGCCTTGAGGACTATATATATAGAGTTTTGGGTTTTCATTAATATCATAACTTGAAAAACCAAAAAATACAAATCGTCCTTGTGGGTTTTTAGCTCGACCGAACATTAAAACCTTTAAAGGTTTTCGGTTTCCTTCCCTTCCCTGTTCGATCGCTTATTAAACCCTCAAAGGGTTTTTCGTTGGTTTGTTGGTTCTATCTTAAGAACAAAGGGTCATTCGGTTTGCTTGAATTGTCAAGATTTGGATATCGTTTGCTAATACACTACTAGTACTAGCATACTTCATTGTTTCTAAGAACGTATTGTGTGTGGAACCTTAGAGGAATCATACCTTTGATTCTTGGTGGTTTCGCATGTGACGTTATACACACGCGTATATAAAAGACGGTGTTTACGGTTACCTTTAAACGGTGTATCGTTTCGTGCTAAAAGGTACATGTTTTCTATCTTGTTAATTATTGTATTCTACATGTGATTCTTTTATTCCGCTGCATACTCATGTTATTTAATTGTTAATTAGATTATAAAACCCAACAGTGGCATCACGAGCCATCGTGTAGAATCTTTAATTACAAGGAATAAAATTGGACAAATTAGGTAATTTTAATGCCCCGTTGGGCGTTTAATTGTTAAAAAGATTTGATCTTGAAAGTTAATAAAATTAATTAGACGAGATCTAAGTTGTATGCAATTTTATTTATTAATTGTTAATTGATTTAAATATGTTAAATTGTTAAAATTAGATCCATGATAAAATCATGCAAATTTATCATGGATTAATATTAGATATTGAGATCTTGTTAATTGTTAAAAGGATTTGTTT